>CANTUT010001411.1:222500-302500 GCA_947687605.1 Reutealis trisperma
ATTTGGAACGAATGAATTATAAATATAAAATTAATGTAAAATAAATTTCAAGTAGAATCCACTTAGAAGTTATTTGAAAAAATACAACTTAAAATATGGAATTTAGTTAAATTCCATATTTTTGTGTTTGGAACAAATCTATAATTGAATTTTTTCTTATTTTCTAAAAACACCCTCAATATAATAAATGTAATTAAAAAATAATTATATTTTATATTTATAATTAATATTTAATTTATAAATACAATAACAAAAATAGTTGGAAGAAAAATAAGTAAAAAATAAAGAAAGAAAAATGATAGAGAGAGAGAGTGTGTAGTAAGAAGAGAGAGAGAGAGAGAGAGAGAAAGGGGGGAGAAAATAAGAGAGAGAAAGTGTACGAATAAAAGATGAAGAAAAGTGGTCTTTTTGTCTTTAAATATTATTTTGTTACTTTTGTTGAATTCATTTGAAAATTCCGCCTATTTTGATAGAATTTGTTTTTAGTTATATTTAATTCCATTGAATTAAATTCCTAGCATTGAAATCCATATTTTTTAATATTCCAAATACACAACTTTTTTAAAATGTGAAATTTGAAATGAATTCCATAAATTTTTTGTTTATTCCAAATAGGGACACCCCAAATTCCAAAAATCTAATTCTAGCCAAAGTTGATAGTATAAATCTTTGCGAAGAGAGTAGAGGAGAGAATGGATTCATCATCTGAATTGAATAGCAGAGGATCAAGCCAAGTTTGTTATCAAGGATGAAATTACCATAATATGACTATGAAGGACTAGAGAAATTTCGCAAGTATGGAATAAAAGCACCCAAATGGATTTCGTGGAGTGAGAGAATCCTCGTATAAGATTCTACTACTACAGGTATAGAAAGGCAAGAAATTTGATATGCTTTTATTATTTTTCCCTGGAAGTATAGTTTTCTTATGAAACAGTAGTTGATAAATAGGACTTTTGAACTTACTAGAGGAAGGTGGTTGTAGTTATTATTCATGGCATGATGAAAAGGTAAACCCAAGATCTAAGAATGATTGAATTGGCAAATTTGAAAAATGAAAACCCAATTTTAAGGAGGAAAGAAGCAAATATTGATGCTGATATGATTGAGTCCTCTTTGAATATGCAATTGGCCTGTGAAGACCTGAATTTTTATTAATTTTAAGAATTATTATTTTATAAGAGAATATGCTAATTAATTACATTTTGTTATGCTTATAGTTTGAGTAATATATATGATTATGAAAATTTTTCATTTTAGGCTTTTTATTATAATTTTATCAATGGATGTATATATGTTAAAATAAAAAATAATGGAAAATAATGTATATTGATATTTCATGAAATAAAAATATTTTATGAAGTCAAATTTCTATGTATTGATTTATTATAGTTATTATTTAAAGAATTATTTTCAATATTTAAGAAAATATCATATGAGAACTAATTATTGAAATTTTGGATTTTTATAATATTTTAGTATTATTATTTATTATTAATAAGTTATTAAATTAATTATTATTTAAGGTCTCAAATTTTAAGTGATAACTTTAATTTTTGTTAATTACAGTTAAAAGAATTATTATTATTATTATATTAAAAAAAATTACAACTTTTACTTGCTGCCTAATTGATCCATAAGGGACAATCATGTTTTTGTTTTGGTTAGGGAAGGACAAGCAAAATTGAGTTTATGTGTGTGAGTGTAAGAGAGAGAGAGAGAGAGAGAGATAGTGAGAGAGATAGGTCCTAGAACCCATCCCTTTGGGCAGTGGTGGGCTACACTGCCACCACTGGATAGCCCACTGTCCAGCGACATCAGGAATGTAGCGGTGTTAGGAAATGGTGGATGATGGTGGCGTACATTCCCTTTATAACATTTTTGATGATCTCGATTTTTTTGACATGATTTTGGTGACTCTAGATAGTGTGAACCCTTAATTTTGCACTCTCCAGATTGTATTTGAAATCTTAAAGGTGCTTAGGTGTGGTAAATAGACCTCTAGAAATCAAAATTGAAAAATCGAGAAACGGAGAGCTGAAACCTATCACTTTGTGCTTTAAACCACCCTTAGATCATCTAGGATTAAATAACGAATAAAATGCAATTGGAATAGTGAAAAACGGATGAGAAATGAGTGAAAATAGGCCAAAATCACAAAATGGAAGTCTTATGACTGCCGCTAAACAGTTTGCGGCTGCTGCGGGCTTGCTAGCGGCAATAGTTGTGTTTTTTCATATTTTATCAATTTTTCTTCATTTTGAGCACATATCCCACATCGAAAGTGTATGAAACTTTCCCCCAAATTTTCTCCTCTATATAGGGGTCTTCCCACTCCTTCTGCATGACCTCTTAACCTCTTGGTTTGCTTAATTAGTCTTTGCATCAAGTGAACCATCTCCATAAGTTTGGTCAGAAAGGAATGAACTTTTTAGTTTAAAATTTTATTTGAGTGGTTGTTTCGAGGTAGCTCTCCTCAAATCAGTCCAAGAAAGCCCTAATAATATTGACTGAGTCACCATTCAAAGGTTTCTATTTCGCCAAGCCGAAAAGGTGGAATTGTGATATGATCGTCCGCTTCATTTGCCTTACTTCCCCAAGCCTCATCTTCATATGGTATTTATTTTCTTTTTTCTTTTATTATTTTCTTGTTTTCTTGTTTTTTTTATCTTGTTTTAATTTTTATTGTGTTTTGTTTTAATTTTTCTTTTGCTCTATATTGTTTTGTTATTTTTTCCTTAGAATTGCTTAGATTGTTCTTTTCGTTTATTATTTCTTTGCTTTGCATGTTTTATCATTTTCTTTTATTATTTTGAGGTATGTTCATTAGAATTTGATTTAATTAACTTGGTAAATGATTTAAATTGATGTATCTACTTATTAATTAAAACTTGACCTAATTAACTTGGTAATCAATATGATTTAATTAATCAACCCACTTTTCAATCAATGAATTGAAACATGATAAAATGGCTAGGCTAAACTAACCCCTTCGCAAGAAGGGTGAACTACGTGGATTTTGATTCCCATTCAAAGGGATATATAGGCTTACTTGTCCAAAGCATCAAATCTAATTTAAATAAGAAATAACCCTTCTCTTGTATATTCATTTTATGAATTACTTCTTTTCTTTATGGTATTTTCTTTTAGTTTATTTTTTTTGTTATGATGTTGGTTTTGTTTCTCTTTTTCTTTATTTATTGCTTTAGAATTATTTTGGAGAATGTGTGGCTTTCCTAAAACCTACAAGGGCTGGAGGAAGTATTTCCTATTGTGGTTTTGAATTGTAAAATTTATTTGCTTGTCTAAAGCATCAAATCTAATTTAAATAAGAAATAACCCTTCTCTTGTATATTCATTTTATGAATTAGTTCTTTTCTTTGTGGTATTTGCTTTTAGTTTGTTTTCTTTGTTATGATATTGGTTTTATTTCTCTTTTTCTTTATTTATTGCTTTAGAATTATTTTGAAGAATGTGTGGCTTTCCTAAAACCCATAAGGGCTAGAGGAAGTATTTCCTATTGTGGTTTTGAATTGTAAAATTTATTCATTTTCTTTATTGCTTTATCGCTTTGAATGAATGTTTATCTATTTGTTTATTTATGCATTATATAATTGCTCATGCATTATGTAAACTATTCATGAAATTTATTTTAAGTTATTTTGTATTAAATTTGCCAAACTAATTTTGTTAAAATAAACCAAAAACCTAGTCCCTGAATCCTCTTTGGTTCGAGGCTAGTGATCTTTTCTTTTGGTAAATTAATTGGAGTTAATTCAAGTTTTTTCCTTAATCCTTTTCCCAAATGAAAAAAAAATAAAATTAAGGTGGCGACTCTTTTCAAAATCAACCAATCTGAACTCGAGGGTTCCACCGTGAGTTCAAACATAAATGAGCAGTTCGATCCCACTCAGCGGATCAGACTAGTGCTCAGGCTAGGCCTTACAACTGGTGACTCCACTGAGGATCACCTTTTTTTTTTTTTTTTTTATAAAAGAAATAAGAGGACTACCAATTGGTTTAAATCAAAGTTTGACACTTTGAATACATAAATGACTTTCATGCATCATTTGCATTGGCTCCTTGCCTTTCAACCTAGATTTCTTAGGAAAACAATGGATAGAAAGTAACATCGAGTGTGTAACCCTCATTAGGTCTATTTGCTAATAGTGAAATCATCCATCCTGCGATGAATCCTTTGATCCTCTTAAAGGTGTAACAAGCATGCACATATTATTCAACCTACATGATACTCTTTGACTCACATATGGTTAGGTATATTGTTGCTCTAGTGTGATGGGTACCTAAACAGAACCACCCTTACCCTTTCATATAATGAACCTATATCCTGACCTTTGGTTGTATGTACCATAATTAAAACCTTGTATCTTTGCATTCTCATGAAATATTTTCCCCATACATATCATACATCCATATTGCACAACAAAACATGCATTCATTTTAAATCTAGGTCATACCTTGAGCTAAAGAAGGGTCACATACTCACTTCTATCCAAACACCTTCACTTCTAAACCTTAAACACTCTCACCTCTATCCCAATCACCTTTGCTCCTACAAACCTTAAGGCATCACTTTAAACCTTACCCTATTACCTTAGACTTTAATCTGAATGCCAATACCCTAGCCCTAAACTTAAAACCTCAATACCCTAGCCCTAAACTTAAAACCTCAATATCCTAACCCTAAACCTAAAACCTCAATACCTTAGCCCTAAACCTAAAATCTCAATTCCTTAGCCTTGGCCTCAAACACTTCTAAACTTAAATATTGTTACCTTAACCTTACCTAAAATGTCCTCATCCAAAACTTTAACCTAAAAACACCTCTACCCTCCTTTTTACACATACCTTGCCAACCTAATCATCAAGACACTACCCTAAGCCCAATACCTTTGGCCCAATACACTACCCTAAGCCCAATACCTTTGGCCCAACGCACTACCCTAAGTCCATTACCTTTGGTTTAACATGATACCTTAAGCTTGAGACTTTGACCTATGTAATCTTAGGAAATCCTCAAAAGCCCAAATGCAGTTAGCTCATGACATTAAAGGGAGTCTTTTTCCTCAAACTTTGCATGCTTGTATTTTTACTTCTTCCCCAAACACTTACCTTAATTCTTTGATTTTGTTCGTAAGGTACCAATGGCCAACCAAGTTAACATGGATGCCTTCACCACACTTATGACCAGCCTTCTTAAGAAGCATGAAGAGCATTTTCAAGCTGTCCTAACTGCTCAATAGATCCAATTTGAAGAAAACATGAAGGAACAAAGGCAAGCCATCATTGAGGAAGTTCGAGCCCTGATTAACCAACCAAACCTCAATAAAAGTAATCTCAACCATAATCCAAACCAGACCTATCATTGGAAACCTACCAATACTCAAGCCCTAAACACCACTACTCACTCTAGCTCTTCCTCTCTCTTAGATCATTTTCAAGGTGGGGAAGTTTTCTCTCAGGATACCAAAATACTTATGGATAAACTTGAGGCTATGGAGAAAACCATCAAATCCTTAAAGCACCACAATTACTTAATTGATATGGATAGCTTCATCTTGTTTCCTGATGCCAAATTCCTCCTAAATTCAGAATGCCCAAATTAGATAGATTTGATGAAACCACATGCCTTAGAACTCATCTGAAGGAATTGTTCAAGATACATTATTAAGTTGATGAAAGGAGTCAAGTTTATAGAGAACTTACCTTAGAATTCTTTAATCTTAAAGTAGGAGTGGATGTGCCAAAATTTCTTGACAAAGAAATGAGAGAACACTTCTTTTAGTGAGTAATAGAAATGAGGTGGTTAAGTGTATTTAGAATGGACTTTAATTTAAATGGATGGTAGCAATTTGATCAAGAAATTGGATGGTTGAAAATGAATGGCTTCCTTGGGAAGCTTTATAAGTGGAGAATAATATTTTCATGGAGGAAAAGAATGGAAAAATCTAGAATTTTTTTTAATATAAAAGGAAAATTCTTAAAAGATTATATAGTTAGTGGTAGTGGAGTCCACTTTCCACTAACTCACATTTTTAATGAAAAAAAGGATATATTTATATAAAAATAAAACCAATTTCCCCCTTTTTCTAATCATGGCTAAATACATGTGTGTGGATGGACCCACACACCACTCATGCACAAATATTTAAACAATTAATTTCCAAACTTGGTAATTTTTGTGAAATGACCATTTTATCTTTGTTCTAAGATATCCTTGTATTTGTTCATTAATGTGCATAATCAAATATATTCATATCAAATATATATATGTCACACATATTCACATTCAAATATCATAAATTTCATTAAGATCAATCAAAAATCAAAGTAAGCATAGTTGTGCATTCTAGGATTCAAATTAGGTATCACTAACTCAATTAGCATTTAATTTCTCTTCCTACACTACCATGGTTGATGTCTACGAATTATGTGAGTCTAGGGTATTACAATGAGTAAGATGAAGAATATTAAGGGCATTTAATTCAAGGAATGAGTTTTATTGATTTTGAATCCATAGAAATCGTAAGTGTAGGAAACTTGTAGACTAAGTTTCGTTTTAATGGCTATAAGATACGACTACTATTAAGGCATAAGAATTAAGAATTCGTAGTTTGATTTGAGGAATCAAGCTATATGGTTAAGATTCCAAAAATCATAACTAATAAATTGATTTGGGGATTTATGTAGGTAAGCTGAATCAATGAATTGATGAGTCTCATGCAAGTTAAGTTGAATTGTGCTTAATTTGAGAACTTATAGCCATTTGAGTTAAGTTATGGAATGTTTTAATTCATGTTAACCTATTATGATTCATTCATATTTGATTTCCATTGCTTTTTCATTTCTTAAGAACATTAATATTGTTTCTTTGCTTATGAGCTTGGCCTTAAGGCCATTATTATTGATAAATATTTTATTTGTTCATAAAAGTCCACTTAGGTTGAAGTCAAAGTATTTATAATTAACAAAGCCATTTGGGTTGACCTAATGTTTGAAAAAAAATCCTATTAAACTAATGTTTATTTAGCCTTAACCATGTACTAATAAAACATTTAACTAATAAGGAAAATCATTATACCATATGCACTAGTGAATCAATTGACCAAGTCTATAAACTAAGTCAAATGGATCTTCACAACATGCATTTGACAGTATAAGCAAGAAATTATTGCCCTTTGTAGTGATGATGAGTCTTATGAGGACGATGGTACAATCCCACTTATGAGTGCTCATCTAATAATATATGTTATTGCGATTCATTAGGGTTATGGTTTTGTCCTACCCATATGTCTATAGTTATTAAGACTTATGGAATTATAGTTATATTACCTAAGTTCTCAATTGTATGTTTCTGTCAGAATGAGTGAAACTTCGGTGTCTATTTCTCTTTGGCTCATATGATTGTTCTTTGTAAAATGAATTGATCTATATATGTATATGTGCATATAATTACAAATTCATTATTCTTCCATGAAACCCCTATGAAACATGCATTTCATAATTTACTAAGTTAGCAGCACACCCTATTGTGATTTCAAGTGATAGGTTAGCAGAGGATAAAAGTTGAGCAGATAGAATTTCTTGATCATCCTTCTCCATCAAGAAGCTATAATGTACATGTTTATTTTTAAAATTTGTATTTTTAAAAATTGTGTTTTGTTAATTTTTAAGTCTTTACATCTTTATCTTAGATTCTCCATAACATATGAAAAGTGATGTTTAGATTTGAGTTTGTATGAATCATTTTAAATGAAAAGATTTTGATAATGGTTTTAAGTTTGGCATGATTGATTATGATTGTGCTATGGATTTGGGATATAGAAGGTTTCTAAGAGTATTCAGTGACCTTAAGTCTCTTCACACTCTAGGACTATTACACCTTGATAAAGCGAGTATGATGGATTTAAGGTGTTACCGAGGATGTATTAGAGTATATGCCGCAGAGCAATGTATATATGTAAATATAAAACTTTATCCCAAAATAGAAATACATAATATATGTTTATTTAAATGAAATTGTTCTAGAAATATGTAATATATGTTTATTTAAATGAAATTGTTCCATTGTATTAAATATATATTTGTTGTCCATTAGTATTTTGTAGGAGGATCTATTTTCAAGTGTAGAGAATATTAATAACAAATCACTCTTAAATAAATATTTTAAAATGTTCATGGTCATAAGATTAATGACTGGGTATCATTAATTCCATAAGACTGTCACCTATATTTATAATATATAATCAATATGTAATACTTATGATTATAGAGACTATGAGCATCATTCTGTTTGAGAAATGTTATCAATATAAGCATGTGGATATTCATATGATGAATAATTGAACTGTGACATTAGATGATGATAACATGGAGTTTATTGCAAGTTAAGAAATCATCATCTATATCATAATTGTACATATAGTCCTTTAACTTGAGGGACACTATATCTCATTCATTGGTGGTTAGGATTTATTACTTCTTGCATACTAATGCTATATGGAGGTAAGTGATCACCAAGAAAGAATTTATTAGCTTCAATAAAGAAATCCTATGCTATATGATTATCCTTGATAATTAAATTCTTAGTTGAGGTAGTAAAGATTCACTAAAAATAGTTTCTAGTTGGAATCAATTTTATCAAAAATTAGAATCAAGGTATAGATATATGATCAAAGCATTTTAGGGTTTGACAAATCCATGACCCTAGTTAAGATTGGGATTTTTTAATGAAGGGATTTTAGTGTACGTTAATTGTGATCAATGATCCATGAAATGAATAAGTAATCAAACACTTACATTCATTCTAATTAGGTAGTCATAATATGCTATGCTAAGCGTGACTCATGACTTATGGGACTAAGGGTGAAATAGGGATTTCATATTAGTAGAAAAAAATATTTTCTCAATCTCATTGCTAGCTAGATAAGAACCTTAAAAGTTACACATCTAGAAGTATTCACCTTTTAAATGTAAAAAGTTTTCCATAATAATTAATTAAAATATTTAATTAATTGATTAGTGGTAAAATGATTGAACTTATAATTAAATTTATGAGAATCCTACTATGTCTTGAAGTCTAAATCCAAAAGGATTTCTTATTAATTAAATCTTAATTTATATATGATATAAGTGAGAGTGATTAAATTAATTAAGACTAGGATAAGTTAAAAGAATTAATTTTGAGCTTTAGACAAAACATTAAATAGTCCAAACCTATATGGGATATGGGGAGAGGGAATTTAGGGGGTTAGAGATTTTCAATAACCTTAAAGCCTATGTGATGAGTTTAGGAGTTAGAGAAAGTCTACCAAGATTAAAATGGTTTTTTAACTCTTTAAGGCTTAATTAAAGTAATCATAAAGCATAAAGGGTAAGATGGTCTTTTTTGTTTAACCTTATAGTATAAAGCAAATTAAATATCTAAAATGTCCCCTAATATCCAACAAAGAGTTGTTGGCTATATAAAGGGTATGAGGGTGTTTATTTTGCTATAGGGTTTTGATGTACATCTTTTATTTGAGAAAAATTAGTGATTAAGTTTTGAAAAAAAAAAGGAATGGCAAAAGTGTTCTTCACTAAATTTCTTGTTCTTCATTTCTTGATCTTTATTCTTTGTGAAAGATTAAAAGTTTCTTATAGAGCAAAGATCTTTCCATAGCTACGAAAAGAAATCAGATCATCAAAGGTTTGTCTAAGAAGATCTTGAATCCATTTAGCCTACCAAGAGAGTGAATCAAGAACATCTAAGGAAACCAAAGTTAACCTTGGAGGTGAAACTAGTATAGATGATCTAAAGGCTTGACAAGTATGAAGCTTTTAGAAAAGGAAGAAGATTCAAAGTTAACACGCTTAAAGAGATAACATGATTACCACTTGCTCTTCTCTCCTTTATATGTGTTTTACACACTAATTAAATGATTGCTTGAATGTGTATTTGGCTCATTTAGGTGAAAGGGAAATTTTAAAATATTTGAAATTTCACTCACCACGTTTCACTTAATTTGCACCAAATATTTATTATGACCCACTTGTTAAGCCGTGATGGTCCCAGGGCATAGGGACATGTAAAGTCACTTAAACCCGTAGAATCATTTCACTTGTTATTCCTTACCTTCTACTATGTTTAACCTTATCCTAAGATTGGAAACCAATTGCCAACTACTATTTTGTTATTTTATATATACCCAAATACTCATTAATATCATTCTTATAAACATCTCATTTTACATATGTTCATTACTAATTACACTAACATAAATATAATTATAGTATAGTTCTCAGTACATATCAACCCCATAACACATTAGTGCTAAACTTTTGGTAACCATAGAGCTCTAAAACAACATTCTTCGTAATCAAATAACTTAACTTCATACACTCGAAATTAGTAGAGGGAAGAACAAGTAGAAGAACATGGCTTGGAATTTACCTTGCTGACTCATCAACCTGACTTAAAAAATTTAAGCAACTAAGGAATGAGATAAAGCTTGGTGAGTATATAATAATATAATATAGGGTGAGTAAGTGGACCATTATCAAGATAGGCTTATTGTCACAATGGAGTGATGTTAATCAAAATTGTCATTATGAATCAATTTCTCATTTAAGATAGAAACAATATCTTTAGCAGAAATAGTAATTTCTTAGATGCGAAATTCCTCCCACACATATAATTAAAGAGTGATGGCCTTAGCCTTGCTCACTAGCATGCATCATATTATGCAAGACTGATAAGGTCTTACAGTTAGGCTTTCCCCCTAATAAAGGTTAGGTACTCTCACCCTACTCGCATGCTTATACTAAGTACACAAGGTCCTATGTATTACCCCACATCAAAAGGGTATTTCTGCTTTGCAATAGGCATCAATAGAAAGGTTCATACAAAATTCACAATAGGGAATTTAATGAAGAATATGCCAATACAAGAATAATTCTCATCAAAGGTCACATTATGAAATCAACGTGGAAGGGCTTATAGTGGCCAAATGCCATGAAGAAATATCATATCCAAAAATAATATTCTACAGGCAATTCATGTTTAACAAGAAATTGGTATATTTAAATAAGGATGGTTTAATCAACAATGGTTCATAGAATATGGCACATATCATATTATATTATTAGTACTCACCTTGGACTCTTTTGCTCTTATTTTCATTTAACCTTGATGCTAGTGGTGCTCCTTATACTCTTGGACAATGTCCTTGTCCTTGTCCTTGTCCTTATATTCTACACATTTGCATTCCAATTACATATTAATTACTTCTTTGTTATATCATTATTTTAAATTTAGCTTAACTTGTTAATACTTCTATCTTGTTCATTGTAGTACTACTTATTACTTTTGAGGTCAAGGCATACTATACATATACTTATTGCTAATTTTTACACTTTCCTTAGTTGTTTTCCAAATAGCCAAATATATTCACCTAAGGAAAGATAATTTCTTTTCTCCCAATTTCACATTTCAATTTCATATTTCTTAATTAGAATCAATTTAAATAATTTCCAATTTTCAATAGAACTAATTCCACTTTTTCTTTCCAATTCCATAAATGAACCTAACTCATTAAATTTTGAGAAAATTATTTCTATCATTGAATTTTGAAATTAACATCATACAAATCATGTTACACCATCTTTAAGCTTAACTACTCTTTTAATTCCATGAGTTCAAGTTAAATTCTCAAATCCCTAAATTGGTCTATAAAACCTATAATTTGGTGAAAACCATCAATTTCCCATCAAACCTCAAATTGGTCATAGATTCATTAAATTAATACTTAAACTATTAATTTCCATCAATTAATTGAGGTGGAATAACTTTAATTCATAAAACCCAAATTCTTCCAACTTTGGGTAAGTTTTGGGAAAACCTATAATTTATTTTCAAATATTCAAATTGATCATAGATATATGAAATTGGCATGATAATGATCCTATATGATCAATCAAACATTAAAGATAAGCATTAGAAAACAAAGTTTCTCTTTTAGCTAAGTTTATTCTTCAAAATTCTCAAGTTTTAAAATAAGTCTCTATAATTAAATAGGAAAGTTTTGCAACAAGAACATCAAAATCATGTTTAGAATAAGTAAAAGAAAAGATGAGCTTAATTTCTTAAGTTAGAAAAACCTTGATTTTGAGCTTCTATGTTGATGTCAATATGGAGAGAATTTTTTTTTTTGTTGGTGTGAATTTTTAGTGTAGAGATTGGCAAATGATGTTCATAGCATAAATTTACATTTATATATGATATGTTGAATTGTGAGGATTTAATTATATCTAATCTAATGGCTAAGATTCAATCACAATGGATGGTTATGATCTAATTAGATTAGATGACTAGGATCTTATCTAAGTTGATGGTGCTCATCAAATGGTGTGAAAATAATAAAAATGAATGTAGATTTTGACGTAGGAAGAGTAAAAATTCAAGTTGGAGAAGGATTTGACATAGTTAAAAATGGTAGCTTCTAAGTCAAATTTGATGGCATCCAAGTCAAATTTGAAAATTCAAGTTGGAGAAAGATTTGACATAGTAAAAAATGGTGGCTTCTAAGTCAAATTTGGTGGCTATTCACCCATTTACCATAGTTAACTTTAGGTAATTATTTTTAACACTAGTAAATTCTAATTTTTACTCCTTAATGGGCTGACCATTCATGGACTTGGGCCTTGAATCCAAAAGTCCATTAACAAACCCCTATGTGCACATTTCAAACTTAGTAATTTAACAAATTTTCCATTTCTTTTCTTTTACTTTTGTATATATATTTCTTCCTTCTAATATTAATACACACTCTAGACATTGCTAGATAAATTTTACACACTTTATAATGCACATTTACTAGCCTTTGAATAACATTGCTCAAATAAGTGAATCATATATGCTCACTAGGTCAAACTAAGTTTGATTTCTATCATACTATTGTAGTTTTGGTTAAAATCAACTTTTTCTGTCACTTTTATTATCTTGAATGACTTAGGAGATGTTTAGATGCTATATTTATACCCGTTTACTAGCACATTAGAGTCACATCACAAGAAAATAATTACTTAGTCATGTTAAGTCAAACTTAGTTTGACTTTCATTTTACTATTAGGATGCTTATCAAAATTAATTTCATTTTTCATTCATTGTCACATTATTCATTAAAATCACTTCTTATGATATTCTTATGATTCTTGATGGGTTAGGAAGGCCTTGAATATTATAGTACATGAACATTATGGTGTATCTATTGCTAACTCTAATAGCTAATAGGTTAGGGAAATATTAGGTATTACATTCTACTCCTTTTTAGAAAATTCATCCTCAAATTTTCAAAATAGGTACTCCTGATTTATAAAGTAGTTGATAATACTTAGATTACATGTCAAATTGTCCCATATACCTTTATTGTCTCCTTGAATCCTTTATCATTTTCTCTTTATCATAATTAGTCAAATTTTATTAATAATTCCTCTTTAATAACAACTCTTATAACATACGATCCATTATGATATCTATGTTACATCGATTTTCTAAACCATCAAATATGTAATATCTTTTTTCTCACTTTGTGTACTATAAGTTTATTACCTCTTGTCAAACTTTTCATGGCTTAAGAATTCTCAAGATAATACAAATATTTTAGAATTTTCAAATTTTCAATTCTTTTAGACACTTCATCAAGTATTATAGTATCTAAAGCACTATACAGATATCTTATCATTCATTCTAAATCTTTTCAAGAGTAAACTAAAATGCTATAATCTCATGTTTGGTACTAAAATGCTATAATCTCATGTCTGGTAGCCATGGTCGCTCTTAATATTTATTACAAATTACAAGTACTCACACTTTAGACATATCATTACCATTTCTTCTCTTCACTCACTATTCATGAGTTCTTTCCTTAATTAATCAATTCTTAATCATGTATGTTTGCAAGGAATTTGTTATTTATTTTATCACAATAAATCTTCAGTTAATTTATCCTTTGTTAAAGATTATCTATAACTTTGATTTGTTTTCATCTTTGGAATGTGTAATAATCATGTAGTATGTGCATATTTGTTTATAAGTGAAAAATATAACAAACCTCATCTTAAACTTTTATTAACTCATAAGTACTATCTTCATATACAAATTTCATAATTTTAAATCACTCCTGATAATTTTATAAATCTCAAATCAACATATAGATATTTTTAGATTCTTTATTATTACGAATTGTCTAAACTACTCTAAAGTTTCATATTCTTGTCATTTTCATACTTGCTCTTATACATGTCTATACACACAATTATACAATCGGATATACAATTATTTCCTTATCAAATTTAGAAACTTGATTCTTTTTCAATTTTTTCCTTAGTTTTAAAAAATTACAATTCCTTATTCTTTGAGTCTTGTATTTTACTTGTGGCTTTCAATTTCGCATAGAGTAATCTAACATTATTCATGCTTCATCTTCCTTTAATCATAGTGCTTTGTTGGGTAGTGATTTCTAATTTCTTAATAATAGTTCTCATTGCATATCATCATATAAAAGCACAACTTATTGGCTTCTTATTTAAAATATCAATCATCACATCAATTCAATTAAGGCAACAAGATATTTACTACTAAATTTTGAGTAATTCTATTCTATCTTGTACTGTACTATTTTTCATTTTACTTTACTTGGAAAATTCATCACTATAAGTCTCATGTATTTGTACAACGACTCTAGTCTAACTCCCTCTTGATTTTCTTGTATCCTATATTTTGATTTCCTTTTTTCTCTTTCTAAAGAACATTCATTTCTTCCTATTGAGATCAATAAAGCACATACATTCTTTTAAATTTTCAAGTTCTCTTGTAATATATACAATTAAGCTTAATTACTGTACATGTCATGTACTTGAATTTTTAATTCTTACTAACATTTATATTTATACATTTCCTTCTCTTTTACTTGCTTCCCCTATTTGATTATCAATTTATTACTTCCCTTTCTTTATAATTCCTGACTTATGTCTTAATAAGTACAATGGAGAATTATAATTTCACTTGGTCGATGTGATCCCTTAGTATATTCTAACATGGTTATCCAAATCTTTATTTCTATCCTTCATATATATGGCCCATTTATGATCCATAAAAATTTCTAAACTTAGATTATATTCCTTATCTCCCTTTCATACCTCATCTTTCGATAATTCTGGGCATCTCAATTATTAGAGTCATATCAACTTTCTTTTTCCCATATCTATGTCCTTATTTCACCTAATTTTTATATTCTTACTCTATTACTTCAAGCCTTAATTTGACCTATGATTACCCTAAAATACTTTCTTCTTTTGCATTTGAGTATGTCATTCTCTGCATGAAATTATCCTCTTTGTTTCTAGGAATAATTTCTAGGGAACTAATACCATCAACTTTGTCTTGTCACTAGTCCAGTGGCATTAAAGGGTACCTATCAAGGCACCCATGAGTGGAACCATGCCACTATCCTTATAAGCCTTTGAATAAAGAGCCATGCTTCATCATAAATTTTCTTAGAAATTAAGTTCCTTATCAAATAGTTCTTATTGTTTAACTTGCTTTAATTTATCATAAAGTGTAAGAATTTGAGTGAGATCCTTCACCTTTGGGCATTTAGATTGCTACTATAGCATTATAGGAGGAGGCATCTATTTCCTTGACCATCTTATTTCATCACATTATCTCTTATTTAGTAGATTTTTCTCATCTCTAGACTTTCATACCTAATAGCGAATCTTATTTACTTTCCATTAAAAAGACATTGTCTTAATCAAGTAGATACCATTTATTCATCATATTAGAGTTTAACATTTGAATTAACATTTCAAGTCATGCTATCACTATAGCAAGAATATCTCGCTTTATAGTGTTTCATACTAGCATGATAGTTATAACTTTAAATGTAACATTCATTTTTCTATAAGTCATATTCTTCTTAACAATTACACAAATCATATTACATAACTCTTTATGCACTTCACTTCAATTCACTTATTCCTTAACAATTTCACATTCTCTTTTCTCTAGGTCTAATTCATTTGGAACCTTTACCAAACTCATTGAAATCCCATTAACTCTTTTCTCCTATACTCATGTGGTATTTCATACTCTTTAAATTCTATATCACTCTTAAATATTTACATTTCTTATTCTTACTTAATATCAAAAATATCATTTTATCCAATCTAGTATTTCCTTATACATTCTTTGCCTTAACATTCACTATTTTACGTTTCTACATCACACTTACTTTACTTGACCACATTAATTTTTTTTCCTAATTACCATATAATTCTCCAATTTTATACCTATCTTATTTTATAGGTATTCTTCCCATTGTGAACTTGTTCTCGATATAAGGTATTTTTCCAAATCAATCCATATTTTTACACTTCATTCTTAGCTTACACTAGTCCTTTTTAAGTCAAACCTTTCTTAACTCTTTACTTTCTTTTTAAAGATTGTTCCTCAATCATATACACCTTTGAGAAATCGACAATTCTATGCATATATCCACATTCCACTTTGGTCATTCATTAACCTCATGACTTTGTCTCCTTAGTGTGTTCGAGAACTTCCCGATCCATGTTTTACACCATTTCATTCTTAGCTTACACTAGTCCTTTTTGAGTCAAACCTTTCTTAATTCCTTACTTTCCTTTTAAAGATTACTCCTCAATCATATACACCTTTGAGAAATCGATAATTCCATGCATATATCCATATTCCACTTTGGTCATTCATTAACCTCATGACTTGGTCTCCTTAGTGTGTTTGAGAACTTATCGAGAGGTCACCCATCATTAATTTTTTTCCTAAGTCTAGCACATTCAACCTTAGGGGTTTTTTGAACTTCCCAATTACATAAACATAAATGCTTTTCTAAAAAGGCCACATTAACATTTATGCAATTGATCGCTTCTTACTTCCAGTATGAAGTAATCTTCATTTAGATCATGCTAGATCAATATTCTTTCTTTGTCTATACTTGATATTTACATAAATGACAAAGAAATCCTTGCCTTTCTTATTATTCTTGTCTACAAGGTAGCATCTAAGCCACAAATTTATAATATCATTCATTTTGTTTGTATTGTATACTTATATATATATATATATATATATATATATATATATATATATATATATATATATATATATATATATATATATATATATATATATATATATATATATATATATATATATATATATATATATATATATATATATATATATATATATAGTGTGTAATTGATTTACTTCATTGTCATTCTAATCATCATTTCTCTTTCTATGGCATCAATCACAAATATCATTTAACAATTCTATATAATTCACAAATCAAACCATTGTCACATGTAAGCATTTCATATAGCATAACATTATACATATCCTTCATTGAGCTAAATTAGATCAAAACTTGGTCAACTTCTCTTTCTAATATTGGCAAATCAACTTAGAATTATTTAACATGTTCACTAGGTATTTGTTCTATAGATATAATTCATTAAGAGATCGTAATTTCAAAAGATTCAAAAGTCCCTTAAGTTATGAAATGAGCCTTTGAATGGCGAGCACTACACAATTTTCATGACCGCGACTGCAATCCAAATGTTCATAACAGTGACTAATTTAAAGGACAAAACATTGGATTGGACCTCAAGACATAGTATGTTTTGCAACCTTAGTCACGATTGCGACAAAGAATCGTGACTGTGATTAAAAAGTCTCATCTATGACTCAAACAAAGAAAATTCTAGTTCTAATGGATAGTAAACATCATCTTACCTTGTAGTTTAACTTTGAAAGGCCATAACTTTTAGCTAATTCAAGTTACAGGTCCCATAGCTCATCTAGATATTTATATTAGTGTTAGGGTTTACCTGACACTGTCTACTTTTGTGCCTAAATTTGACCGTTTGAAACTGTTTCAGAGGCTTTAAAGTTTTTTGTTCACTATCCTAAGCCCTTTCATTATTATTATACTACTTGCCTTAGGATATCTCATATCCTAAGCATTGCACATATTCTAGCATATACGAGGGTAAACATATTAATGTCTTTATTCACATTGCATGAACTTTTCATAAATTACATTTAAGTTTTCTCTTAATAACATCTAGCTAACAATTGTCGCACATGTACATCATAAGATCAAAAAATCTAGTATACCTTCATCATTATTCACAATATGTAAATATTTTCAAAACATTGATTGCACTAAACCATATCAATAATTGATAGTTAATTATAATAGGAAATTTAATCCTAATAAGACTCATATACATGTTCACTTATACACTTTTGAACATATACTATCATTTTCTCATATACACGTTTTATTCTTATCATCAATCATACATATTAGTCGTATCACATTATTATTTCTTTTTCCATAATCATTATGCACATATCATACATTAAACTAAAAGAGTTAAACTTTTATAGGTAGTGTGGATCTAAACTTAACGATAGACTTCAAATAATAGGAAGGAATTCATTTGCTCCATGGTTTAACCTATGACTCATAATATTTGTAAAGTCTAGAGTAGACTTAATCCTTTGCTTTAATACCACTTTAACACGGCCCACTTGTTAAGCTAGACGATCTTGGGGAATAGGGAGATGTAAAGTCACCTAAACTCATAGAACCCCATTTTACTTATTATTCTTTACCGTTTACTATGTTAAATCTTATCCCAAGATTGAAATAGAATTGCCTTATTGCCAACTACTATTTTTTCATTTTATATGTGCCCAAATACTCATTAATATCATTATCATAATCATCTCATTTTACATATGTTCATTACTAATTACACTAATATAAATATAATTACAATACGGTTCTCAGTACATATCAATTCCATAACTCATTAGTGCTAAACCTTAGGTAATCATGGCGCTCTAAAAAAACATTCTTCGTAATCATATAACTTAAGTTCATACACTCCAAATTGGTAAAGCAACTTCTAAGTGGAAGAACAGGGTTTGGAATTTACCTTGTTAACTGATAAACCTAACTTGAAAAATTTAAACAACTAAGGAATGAGACAAAGCTCAGTGAGTACATAATAATACAATATAGGGTGAGTATGTATATCATTATCAGGATGAGCTTATTGTGACAATGGAGTGATGTTAATCAAAATAGTCCTTATGAATCAATTTCTCATTTAAGATAGAAACAATATCTTTAGCAAAAATAATAATTTCTTAGAAGCAAAATGCTTCCCACACATATAAATTAAAGAGTGGTGGCTTAAGCCTTACTCACTCAAATGCATCACATTACACCATCCTTATTTGAATATCCTAATTTCTTGTTAAACATGAATTGCCTATCAAATATTGTGTTTGGATATGATATTCTTTATGGCATTTGGCCATTATAAGCCTTTCCACATTGATTTCATAATGTGACCTTTGATGAGAATTATTCTTGTATTGGCATATCCTCCATTGAATTCCCTATTGTGAATTTTATATGAACCTTTTATTGATGCTTATTAATAAGTAGAAATATCCTTCTGATGTGGAGTAATACATTGGATCTTGTGCACTTGATATAAGCCTACGGGTAGGGCGAGAGTACCCAACCTCTGTTAGGAGGGAACGCCTAACCATAAGACTTGATTAATCTAGGATGAAGGAATCACCCTAACTTAGCATGGGGAAATTAAGGAAACCAAGGAAGCAATCTAAGGCCACCATACCAATCCAAATTTCAAGGGAGAAATCAAATTCCATCCCAAACACTACAAGAAATCAAGCCTTCCTATGAAACTGCTTTGGAGAAATTCATTGGAGCCACTTCTAAAAGGTTTAACAAATTGGAGAAACATTATGACAAGTTGGAGGCGAAAGTCGATCAAATTTCTAGCCAAAATAGAAATTTAGAGTTTCAAATGGGGCAAATGGCTAACTCTTTTAATGTAAGACCTCAAGGTACATTGCCTAGCAAAACTGAAATTAATCTTAGAGAACAATGCAAGGCAATTACTTTGAGAAGTGGCAAGCAACTTGAAGAAATGGTACCGAAGAAAACTAGTGAATATAGTGGTGAAGTTTCAAAAGAATATACCCCAATAAATCAAGCTGAAGAAGAAAAAGGAGAGGAGATATCTAAACCTTCACAAGTCAAGCCTTATGCACCACCCATTCCTTATCCTAAAAGATTGAAGCAGCATAAGTTAAAGAAACAATATGAGAAGTTTCTAGAAATTTTTAAACAACTTCACATAAACATACCATTTGCTGAAGCCTTGGTGCAAATGCCATCCTATGTGAAGTTCCTTAAAGATTTACTGTCTAACAAGAGGAAGATTGAGGAGCATGCTGTGGTAGCACTTACTGAGGAGTGTAGTGCAATTATTCAGAATAAACTTCCACAAAAGCTCAAAGATCCAAGTAACTTTTCTATCCCTTATCTAATTAGTACCACTGAATTTAAAAAGGCTTTATGTGATTTAGGAGCTAGTGTTAGTCTTATGTCTTTATCTGTTTGTAAGACATTAGGGTTGGGTGAGCTAACCGCAACCACAATGACCTTGCAATTAGCTTACTGTTCTGTTAAGTATCCAGTAGGCATCATTGAAAATGTGTTGTTAAAAATTGGTAAGTTTTATATACCTGTGGACTTTGTGGTATTGGACATGGATGAGGATGTTGAGATCCCGTTGATTCTTGGAAGACCATTTTTACCAACAGCAGGAGCCTTAATTGATGCAAAACATAGCAAATTGACTTTGAGGGTAGGTGATGAGGAGATTGCGTTTGACATTGCTAAAGCAGAAAAACAACCTACCATCATGGATTGTTGCTTTCAAATTGATGTCATTGATGAGGAAGTTCAAAAAGTCTTAGAGGAAAAGCATTTTGTGGACCCCCTAGAAACATGCTTGGTTAATGGAGCAACTAGCAAGAATGAAAATCATGAGGTTGCCACAATTGCTAGTCTTTTTGAGTGGAGTTCACCTATGCCTTTTTGTAGGAGACAATAATTTGAAGAATTGGAAAAAGGTAAGTCACTTCCTCCACCATCAATTGAGCAAGCACCAGTTCTTGAGTTGAAACCACTTCTTGCACATCTTAGGTATGCATTTCTTAGTCCCAATGATACTTTACCTGTGATTGTGAATGCAAACTTGAATGATGTTCAACTTGAGAAAACATTGAGAATTTTGAGGGAAATTAAATCAGCAGTAGGTTGGAATATTTATGAAATTAAAGGAATTAGTCCAACTATTTGCATGCATAAAATTTTGATGGAGGATAATCACAAACTTGTAATTGAACATCAATGTAGGTTGAATCCAAATATGGAAAAAGTAGATAGGGTTAAGATTACAAAATTATTAGATGCAGGAATAATTTATCCCATTTTTTATAGCTCTTGGGTTAGTCCTGTGCATGTAGTGCCTAAAAAAGGTGGGATGACTATTTTGAAAAATGATAATAATGAATTCATTCCCACTAGGACTGTAACAGGTTGGAGAATGTGCATTGACTATAGGAAACTGAATAATGCTACCATAAAGGATCACTTTACCTTTTATTGATCAAATGTTAGAAAGGCTTGCAGGTAATACATATTTTTGCTTTCTAGATGGTTATTCAGGGTATTTTCAAATTCCTATTGCTCCTAAAGATCAGGAAAAGACCACTTTTACATGTCCCTATGGTACTTTTGCATATAGAAGAATGCCCTTTGGTTTGTATAATGCCCCTGCTACTTTTCAACGTTGCATGTTGTCTCTTTTCTCTAATTTTGTTAAGAAGTCCATGGAGGTCTTCGTGGATGATTTCACTGTGTATGGTTCTTTATTTGATGTATGCTTAAAAAACTTGAGAAAAGTTTTGCAACATTGTGTTGAGTGCAATTTAGTGCTAAATTGGGAGAAGTGCCATTTTATGGTGCAAGAGGGAATTGTTTTGGAACATAAAATTTCTCAAGTAGGAATTGAGGTAGATAGAGCAAAGGTAGAGACTATTGAAAAATTGCCTCCACCTACCAATGTAAAAGGGATAAGAAGTTTTCTTGGCCATGCCGGTTTTTATCATCGATTTATCAAAGATTTTTCTAAAATTGCTAAGCCTCTCTGTGATTTGCTTAATAAAGATGCTACTTTTGATTTTAACCAGGAATGCTTGAGTGCTTTTGACAGGTTAAAGAAAGCTTTGATTTCAGCTCCCACTATTGCATCGCCCGATTGGAGTTTGCAATTCGAAATCATGGGTGACGCAAGTGACTTTGCAATTGGAGCTGTCTTAGGCCAAAGAAATGCCAAAAAGGTACATGTGATATACTACACCAGCAAGATCTTAAATGATGCATAGAAAAATTATGCAACTACTGAAAAGGAGATGTTGGCAATGATAGTGGTGATAGAAAAATTTTGCTCCTACTTGGTTGGGTCAAAAGTTATAGTCTTCACAGACTATGCAGCAATTAGGTACCTAATGTCCAAGAAAGATGCCAAACCCAGATTGATCAGATGGGTACTTTTGCTTCAAGAGTTTGACTTAGAAATCAAGGACAAGAAAGGAGTAGAGAATGTGGTTGCAGACCATTTGTCTAGATTGGAACGAGAGCGAACAGCTGAAGATGATGAGCCAGTCAATAATTATTTTTCAGAGGAGCAGTTATGGGTAATGAAGGGATCAACTCCATGGTTTGTTGATTTTGTCAATTACTTAGTGAGTGGAATCATTCCTAGTGATTTTTCTTTTCATCAGAAAAAGAAATTTCTTGCAGATGTCAAGTATTATTTCTGGGATGAACCATTACTTTTCAAGTATTATGGAGATGGGATGATCAGAAGATGCGTGCCAGAGGAGGAAATTTCTAACCGTAAGACCTGATCAATCTTGTGTAATATGACATATGTGAGTGAGCAAGGCTTAGGCTGCCACTGATAACTCTATATTTTTAGAGTTATTTTATTTGTTTAAACTTAAATTTTAGCCCAATTCTCGAAAATGCAATAATATTATTACTTATTTTTAAAAATAAATAGTTCTACAATTTATAAATAAATTATAATATATTTTTAATATTTTTATTTTATTTTTGCAGATCAAAATGATGTCATAATAATGCAGTAATATCATGACTCAGGCGATGATGTCATTTTATAAATGATGCAGACAATGATGTCATTTTGTAAATGATGTAAACAATGATGTCATGAAATTAATGATGCAAGAGATGATGTCGTGAAAATAATGATGTAATCAATGATGCAACAATGTTGAAAATGAAGATGGAATTTGCCAATAAATAGGCATTACCTCCCTTCTCCAAAATCACAACTCAAAGTAGCAAAAAATAGATGTAGAAAGATTTACAAATATTTTTTTAGAGTAGATTTCTTTTATTGTTATTTTGATCAAGAATAAGAGTTTTGGAGCTTGAGTTCATCAAAGATTGTATCTCAAAATAAGTTCTTCCTAAACTTTATTCTCGAATTTAATTATAAGTTGTTATTATGTTTGTTATTTTGATTGTTAATTTAATTATTTCTTGTTGTTATTATGTTTGTTATTTTGATTGTTAATTTAATTATTTCTTATTGTTATTATGTTTGTTATTTTGATTGTTAATTTAATTATTTCTTCATTCTCAATTATGGATAGCTAAATTTATTTTTCTAGGATTTAGATGTAATCTTTTGATTTACATATGATTATTTATATTCAATTGATTGGGTTGATTGTTGGAATTAATCTTTTATCTTAGAACTTAATGCTTGTAATTAACTGGCAATTAATTACATAATTTAAGATATTGTGTGAAGTAGTGAGAGTGGAAACACAGTATTATTTCATTAGGATAATTGACTTAGGGAATGTATTGCTTAGAGATAAGAATACTCCTTTGTGTTTGTTAAAGGATTTCCATAAAACTTAATGGGTTTGTGTTAATTGCTTATGATCACGAGAGTAGACATAAGGTTAATATGAGCACACATGTTGTATCTTGAGAGAAAACATCATATAATTTAGGGAAATCTGATCATTAATTCCAGCAAAAATAATCCAATCTAAAAAATATAAAGTAATCATAGGTAATCAATTGATGAATTCTAAATCCTAGGTCTTTAATCTTATTTCATATTATCATCATTTATTTACTTGAATTTTACTTTAGCTTAAAATATGAATTCTTATAATTGATTTTCTAAATAATAGAGTAATCTTAAAATTAGTACTTGTCAACCCTTCCTTGTGGATTCGACACTCTATTCACACACTATTACTTGGCATGACCTGTATACTTGCAGAAATCGCGCAACAGCCACTCTTTAACTTTTATGTATGGGAAGCTTTTCGCTTCCAAGACATTCTTGTTTTTGCTAAAATGCTCTCTAATGTCTAGCATGGCCAATTTTGATTAATATCACACCATTGTCATTTTGAATTAACCCAAATGATAACATGTTGCATTGTTTGTATGTTGTGTTATATTATTCTGTACTCATTGACCTAGTCTCATTCTGTAGTTGTTTATAATTTTCCAAGTCAAGGTGAATCATTAGCAAGGCAAACCCCGAGCCATGTTTCTCTCCTTGGAACTTGCTAAAGATATTATGAAGATGTTACTTATGTCATTTTGAGGACTCGCAACTTAGAGCTCCATGGTGACTAAAGATGTTATGTAAATGAATGTTATGTCTAAAAATAGTATAAGTAACTGATAACATCTATTAAGTATTTGTATACTTATGATATTAGTCAATAGTGTATTGATAGTATTTGTAGATAACTAAGAATGATGTTCTGCTTTTTATTATGGCATGAAATTAAAGTTTTATTGAATATAATAAAATAGTTAAAGTAATTGAGTATAATGCAATAGTTAAAGTAATCATTGGGAATTAGCAATGAGCAATATGGTTATGATCTTGGGAGAGATGGTTAAATAAGATATATAGGTTGTTAATAAAATCAATAGTGTTCTATGGATTTAGGTGACCTTAAATCTTCCTGAACTCTAAGATAGTCACAGCCTAGAATTTAGGTCGTGACAGATGGTTTCTGTGAAATTTATCAATTCTCATCAATCTCCACCAGTGTCATATTCGGATGTCACCTTACATGCAGGTTTGGTGAGGTTATAAGCATGGGCCTATCTAACATCTCCTTAGTTGGTATCAATGAATAATGGGATCTTCCACTAAAGAGCTCTTTCCTTGGATGGGGATTGAACTAGCATTCAAGATACCTCTTTGATGTGAGTGTAAAGAGGCTTCTTCGATCACTAACCTTCCTAAGATGAATGAACAAGGAAGCTTGTGTTTTCTATGGTTTATGTACTTTTTAAGGATCAGTTATGTCACGCTGAGTATTCCTCCATTTAGCTTGCCTTATATCATTCTACTCATTCTTTAACTCTTCCATTTTCTCTCTACTTCATGTTAAACCAATCCGAGTGAGTTTCAAAAGTGTTCAAGTCTTTGTAACTATTATTCATCTAGATTCATATGGATTCTCACAGTTTACTAAAATTATTTACATTCATAATTATCTTTAGATATCTATATTTCTCATGCTCTCTTAGTTAATTTGTCCAAATCATTATCTTGACTAATTCATCATCCTTTTAAAAATTTAAAATTTTGTGTTGACTAATTTTAAATCCTTCTTGCAAACCTAGATACTCATCTTATTTGAATTGAGCTTATTTACCTAATTAATTTGCCGTTATGACTTTTTCTTTGATTACCCTTGGGTTGATTTTTGTCCTCATTAATGAAATCCTATGATCAATCCATTTACTCTCTTATAATCTTGTTAGTCCTTATAGTCTTCTACACTCAATTGTTATTTCGTACATTCTCTAGTTTACCATTTTACTTTGTGTTCATTCACTTGGCTATATTCAAGATTCATCGTTTCTCATAACATCCATCTTGTTTATCAAGTATGGTTTCATTATCACTTTATATTTGATATGGAGTATATTATTAAATATAGGTCTTTAGTAAACTTGCTTGGCTAATATTTAACATATATAATCTTCTTTTTATGCCACGATTCTTACTGTTTCCATTTCTTTGACTTCACTATTCATTGTTTCTCCCTTCATGACACTCTGCTTATGCCATATTATCATAAGAACGATTATTAGGGAAATGACCTCCTTTAGGATAATAACTGAAGGTACTTATTTAAGCTCCTATTTCTTCTATTCATTTTTTAGATTTCCCTTCTTAGTTTTCCTACACGATTCATCAAGTATTTCTCATAACTCTTCTTCACTTGTATAGGTTTAACATTACATACTTTAATAAGGGGATGTAGTAGTGTAGGTGCTAGTTAGACAGCCACTTTTTCTCTTGGAACTTAGACAACCTCTTTTTCTCCCAAGTTAGGCAACTTTCTCCTTTTCAACTCTTCATAGTTCTTGCATGAATGGCAGAGGGTCTTTACCTCTCTTAGCGTTAGTAGAGTTTTCATCATGGATGGGGTCCTTAGCTTTTCATGCTTAATTGGTAGATCCTTTATTATGATTTGTATAATCCTTAGCCCTTTGCTTCCACTTTCTTTAATGAATTTTGCTTCTTTACTTCAAAACCAATCATCTAAACCTAGTCAGCTTTACAAGATGATTATGAATTAATGCAATATATGAGGCAACCTTAGTCTTCATGCTTCCTTATGTAATTCTATGGTTTTTTCTATTTAAACAATACACTTAAATATATCTAAACATTTAGTTTACTTACGTTAATTTCAAATTATAAAAGTTCTTCTAGAACAAACAATAGTATATCATTTCCTATCAAGGTTAGGCAAATATTTATAATAGAAGCTTAATAAGCACACATATTCACATACATGTACATGGTTAATTATATAGTCACTTTTCTAATATATAGTTCATCTTTGTTATTCCATTTTTTAGCACATATACTGTTCGAAATATATCATTTGATTCACATTTATGCATATTTGCACATGTTACATATATCACATAAAAAATAAGAGATAGATTTCACAAACGTACATATATAATATGGAACTAACCCTAAAGATAGACTTTTATAGCAATCTACACCCACCGTAGGAGTTTCGTGACAACTTACTTGAATTTAAAGCTATTATAACAAAATGTGTGCTTTTATGAAAATTCATGTGTTATGTGATTGATGAGTATATGGCATATTAGATTAGTTCTAATATGCATAATATAAATTATTATTGTGAAATAAATGATTTATATGAAATGCATAGGCATAAAATGATTTATTGCACATAAAGTGAATTTTCATGCATAAAACAATTTTTAAGCATAAATAATTTTTATAAGTATTTTAAAATATTTTTTAAATAAATATTTTAAGGGGAAATTTAATGAAAATAATAAGAAAAATATTTTATTTTAATTAGTTATAATCAACCCATAAATAAAATTAAAAGGCCCAACTCACCAAAGCCCAACACACCAAAACACTCATAACCTAACTCATTAATGACAAACTTGGAATTTTATCATAAACCCTAAAAATAAAACCTAAATTTTGGCCAACCCTATCGTAGCAGCCGCCATTCTATTATTTCTCAGATTTTTACAGAAAAACTCTTTAAAAAATATTTTCTCAACCAAAATTCACAAGGTGCCTTCAAACCTTGCGATTTTGTGATCGTTTTCGTAACTTTTTCCTTCCTTTCAATCTATTATTTGATTTTTATGAAAATAACCATGAGAAATCTATTTGGGACTATATATTTACTATTTTTCTTCTTGTTAAATTTAACCTAGGTGTTTGTTTGATGGAAAAATCGATTTTCAACTATAAACACAACTCTTTCCTCTCGAATCCATCAAAGGTGAATCCTAAAACCCAAAGTTGAAATTTTCATGCATATATCCTACAAGGGGAAAGGGGGGATGATTTATGTATTAATGCATTCTAAACTAATTTTTATTGTATTTAGATGAAAAATATTGGCTTAAATCATATTTCTATATATTACTGTAATGATTGGAAAGTATGGAAAGCAAGAGGAATCCATGGTTTTCACTTTAGAACCTAAAATTGGAATTTTTCATGCATATACTCTATAAGGGAGTGCCGATTTGCCCAATAGTGTGTTCTAAAATAATTTTTGTTATGTTTACATGAAAAATATTGGTTTAAATCATACTTTTGCATATTACTATAATGAACAGAAAGTGCAAAAAGCAAGAAAAAATCCATGTTTTACCTTGATTGTATGATTCGGCCTACATTGGGATTTTGATCCCAATGCCTATAATTTTTTCTTGATATATTTTAATGATTTTTGACATGTGTACATGAGTGATAAATGATTTAATTGCATATTGGTTGAAGAAATAACTCTAGACAAAGCCTAGAGATAATTTGGTCTACCTAAGGTTTCCTAACCCTACTACTATGTTGTAATTAATACGTGTATATGATTAAGTAGTATGTGAATTAGGCCTTATGATGTGTTAATTATAGATTAATGACCATAAATTGACTATGGGATTGATTGTATGATTTGGTCAAAAGAGATAAGCATAATACTTCTAAAGTTACTTGTTAAGTTGATATATATGGAAAGTGTTAAGTGTATCGAGTTGAATGTTAAATGGAATTTATATTAAGATAACAATATATTGTGGTTGACTTTAGAAAAGTCATAGTATGAGTGTGAACCCTTAATTTTGCACCTTCCAGTATGTGTTTGAACCTTAAAAGCACTTAGGCTGGGTAAACGAACCTTCAAAAGTCAAAAACTCTCAAAATGGAAAAAGGAAAATATTTCTTTTTTGACATTTAAACCCTTTCAAATCATCTAGAACTGATTAACAAGTACAACACAACTAGAATTGTGAAAAATGGATGAGAAATGAGCAAGAATAGGCAAAACAGGGCGATAATAGGGCCATTGTCATAGAGCTCTGCGGCACTGCCGCAAAGGCTTTTGCAAAATCGTAGAGGGCTATGTGGCATGCTGCAGAGGCCTATGTGGTGCCGCAAAGGCCTGTGTGGCAACTCCTATGAAATTCACTATTTTCACGATCCCATATCGAAACTTCAGTGTTTTCCTCCTCCAATCTTCTCCCTATATATAGAAGACCTCTCCACACTTCAAATGACCAACTTCTAGAGCTTGAAAAGCATTACTTTAAGTAAAATGCTTTGCATTTGCTCCTTGCTTCCTAAAGCAAGTTGGGGGGTTCCTCCTTAATTCCTATCAGACTAGTTAAACGCTTTTCACTCGCCTGTTTAAGGCAAATCTATTGCCCAAGGCTCATTTCTCCAGTCTGAGGCTAGTTGCCACCCTCCATCTAAGGCCAATTGTCGCCCGCCATCTGAGGCTAACTACTGCCCACCATCTACGGCTAACCGCTGCCCGCCATCCAACGTTGGCCACTACCCACCATCCGAGGCTATCCACTGCCTGCCATCCACGGCCAACCAGCTGTCCCCTGCCATCCAAGGTGAGCTATAACGCCATCCAAAGCTAGTCACCGCTTGCCATCTTAAGGCCAATTGTCTCCTGCCATTCGAGGTAAACTTCTTCTCCTTTAATTTTCTTTTGTTTAAGTTTCTTTGCCTCTTTTAGTTAGTTAATTAAATTAATTCATCTAGGTTACTAGCTAATCAACTTGGTAAATAATTAAATTAATTAACTAACTCAACCCTCTTTTAATCAATCAATCAAAACATGATAAAGTAGCTAGGCTAAACTAACCCCTTCGCAAGAAGGGAAAATTATGTGGGTTCTAATTTCCATTCAAAGGGATATGTAGGTATGCTTGGTTTAGACATCGAATCCAATTAAAACTAACCAACTCTTCCCCTATCACCTTCTTCACTTGCTTTTATTTTGCTTTCCTTTACTTTGATATTAGGTTTAGTTTGGGGAATGTGTGACTTCCCTATAACCCATAAGGGCTAGAGGAGGTACCCCTTAAGTTTGGGATTTTCTTGTAATATTAACTTTCTCTTATTTCGAACCTTAATTATGTTTTTACTTTATTGTTGAAATAAATGAATTGAATGATCATGCATATTATAAATTATTCATGCATTTTAATTTGTTCATGAAATATATTTAAGTCACTCTTATATTCATTGGTCAAACTTATTTTGTTGAAATAAATCGAAAACCTAGACCTTGAATCCTCTTTGGTTTCGACTCTAGTGATCTTTTTCCTTTGGATAATAATTAGAGTCAAATAGGTTTTTTCCTTATATTTCTTAAAGGTGTCAACTTTAAGAAATAATTTTCAAACCTATCAATGATAAACCCAAGATCTTCCTTGTGAGTTCTTTTCCAAATGAACATTTTGATTCCCTTTAGTGGATTGGACCGGTGTTCAGGCAAGGCCTCACAGCTGGTGACTCCATTAAGGATAACTTTCTTTTAATAACAGGAAAAATAAGTGGAGTACTAATTGATTTAAAAAGAGTTTGGCCTTTTAATATGATGACTTTACATGCATCACTTGCATAGGCTCTTTGCCATTCAACCTAGTTTTAGGAAAACAATGGATAGTGAGTAGTATTGAGTGGGTAACCCTTATTGGGTCTATTAGCCGATAGTGAAATCAACCACCCAGTGATGAATCCTTTGATCCTTCAAAGGTGTAACAAGCATGCACGTATTGTTGGACCCACGCAAGGCTCCTTAACTCACATGTGGTTAGGTATATCACTGCTCTAGTGTGACAAGTACCCAAATAGGGCCACCCTTACCCTTTCATGTAATGAACTTAAATCTTAGCTTTAAGTTGTATATACCATAATTAAAACCTTACATCTTTGCATTCTCATGAAATGTTTTCCTCATGCATATCATACATCCATATTGTATAACAAAACATGCATTCACCTCAAGTTTAGGTCAAACCTTGAACCGAAGAAAGGTCAAACATTCCTACCTCTATTCAAATACTTTTCCCATAAACACTTTCACCTATATCACATCACCCTATCTAAATACCCTTAAACCATCACCTTAAACCTTTAGCCTAAACACCATTATGTTTAATGCAAAACCCTCTCATCTTTATCCAAACACCTTCACTCCTAAACCTTAAACACAATCACTTCTATCCTAACCACCTTCGCCTCTATAAGCCTAAACCCCTCACATTGACCTTTAATCTTAAACACCTCACCCTGACCTTTAATCCTAGACACCTTACCCTAGCCTTTATCTTAAACACCTCACTTTAGCCTTACCCTAAACACTAAATGCTTGAACCTTACACCTCAAATGTAAACCTAAACCACATTTAACCTTTGGACCTTAAACCATAAACCCATGACCTTAAAACCCATATCCAACCCTAAAAACCCTGCTACTTGACCATAAGCCTAACCTACAACCCCTATCCTTATCCAAAAAAAAAAAAAAACTAGACACCTTAGGTTCTCTGTACCAAAACCACTATCTTGATCCTATCCCTTGTTCAAAATCAAACCACTATCTTTAAGCCCAACACCCATAGCCTATCACCTTTCAAAACTAGTCTGTTACCCTTAAACCCAATAACTTTGGCCTAACACACTACCTTAAACCCAACACCTTTGATCTTCTCCTAAAACCTAAAGCATTTGCCCTATCTCACCTTCAGCCCAAAAAATGGTTGGTTTATGATACAATACGGAAGCCTTTTCTCTTAGAATCTATATGCCTATACCTTCATCACCTTTTCTATTCCATGCCCGTCACTTACCTTGTTGCTTTGGTTTGAAGGTACCAATGGCCAACCAGCTTGACACAACTTTTCTGACCACACTTATGACCAGAGTCCTAAAGAAGTAAAAAGAGCATTTCCAAGCTATCCTAGCTACTTAACAAGTCCAATTCGAGGAACAAAGGTAATTCATCATTGAGGACGTTTGAGCTATGATTAACTAGGCCAATCTTAACCATCCTAACCCAAATCTTATCTTGAACCAGACCAATCCTAGCCTAAATTCGAGCCAAACCAACTCATATCTAAACTAAGATGGGGAAGTTTTCTCTTATCTAAACACCAGATTGCTCATGGAGAAATTTAAAGTGATGGAAAGAACTATCAAATCCCTAAAACACCACAATGATCTAATTGATGTGGACAATTTAACCTTATTCCCTATGCCAAGCTTCCTCCTAAATTCAAAATGCCTGAGCTAGAAAGATTTGATGGAACCACTTACCCCAAGACCCTTCTAAAGATATATGTAGGGGTAATGAAACCTTTAAGAGTTAACAATGAGCTCTTTGCTCAACTGTTCGAACAATCATTAACTGGTGTTACTAGGAGATGGTTCCTTTCACTAGACAAGAGCAAAAAAAGGACATGGGATGATATCTGCTATGCCTTTGTCGAACAATATCATTATAACAGTGAAGTGGATGTCATTATGTGTGACTTAGAAACTACCAAGCAGCTTCCAGAAGAGTCCTTCTCCATGTTCCTTATAAGATGGAGGGTTAAAGCTGCCCAAATAGTAAACAGACCAATCAAGCAAGAACAAGTTGACATTCTGTCAAGAATCTACTTCTAACCTACCGAGCCCACTTGTTAACCCAATAATTACCCACTTTCAAAGCTTTGATTGCAACTACATCAAAGGTTGAAGATTGCATCGAAAGTGCATCATTTCAACCTGAATTCCTTACCACCAACCTAAACAGTGATGAAGAACCTGAATCCAATTCGACCCTACCTTACCTTAGCCCCAAGTGGTATGATATGGAAGAGTTCAAATTCAACTAGTCTAACCTATCTGAGATTGAAATCTAAGTCTAAGTTTGAGTCTGAGTCCAAATCTCAAAGTGTGAGTCTAAATTTGAGTGTGTCTGTTATTTTCTTTTTTCTTTCATATATTTTTTGTCAATTATGTCGATTCCCTTTTGTTATCTTGTAATAAAATTTTTCATTGTAATAAAACATTCACATCTTTTTAATTATTTATGCACTTGTCTTTCTTGTTTTAAATATGGATGAGCTTTGGAAAAAAAAAAGAAAAGGAGGAGAAAAGAGAAAAAAATGAAAAAAGAAAAAAAATGAAAAGAGAGAAAAAGAGAAATGAACATCAATTAAATCCACCACAATCGAGGTGCCATCAACAATTGCTTTGCCAGCTCCTAACTAAAGAAGGTTAAGAAATAGACCTCTCATCAAATAATTGAAGCACAAAATTAAATGATACACCTCAACAAGGGGCAATAAGTCCATTAGATCCCAAATTCAAAAGTTAGAGCCCCTCAAAGCAAAGCAGCAAATCATGGTAGAATATTTTCTCCCAAATTTCATTAATCCAAACTCATTAAGTTAAACACCTGAAAGGGCAGCTTAGGCAAAAGTTAGAGCTAAAAGAGAGAGAGAGAGAGAGAGAGAGAGAGAGAGAGAGAGAAAGCTCATCCTAGTCATCTTCCTTCATATCATTCAAAGTTTGTCAAGTCAACTTCAATCAATCCGTCTCATCTCATGTCTTTAAAATCATCCTTCCTTATTAGCTTGCTCATTCTCTAAAATGATATTGTCTTCTATGCCCTTATCTCATAGTGGGGGCATATCCTTCTAGGTCGTCATTATCTTTTATTAATCTGTCTCATCACTTAGCTCAAAGAGCTTAGGCACAATCTCTCACATTGTTAGTTTGTCATGTTCGTATCTCTCATTAGGAGCATGATCCCCAAGTTATCTCTTTTTATTAGTCCTTTAGCCATTTTTTAAGGTACTTCCTTTCAGCCAATATGTCATGCACGTTCAAGCTAATAGAGTGTCACCCCAAATATCTCTTCAGTCTCAAAATGACAAGATTAGCTTGGCTTATTCTTTTCCATGAATTATACTATAAATAGCAAAATCATAAAACCTCCTTGATCTTGAACCACTCCCAAACTTTATAATATACCGACCTAAGCCTCATTGGAAAAATCATACCATTCTTTCATGCTTAAACCTCAAGCTCAAGCCTCACACCATCCTTTCGTTGGCAAAGTCTCATCATCTTTTTAAAGCCAAGTCCATGGGCAAAACCAAAGATCCTAAGTCTTTCAAGACTCATCATTCTTAAAGCTAGCTATCTCTAGCATAACAAAATCAAGTCATGTCTTGCAAAGCTTAAGAAAGGCTCAAACCACTCAAGTCATTCCATATCTCATTGGCAAAATCTCATCATCTTTGAAAAGACTAAGCCTCCTTGGCAAATTACATCACTTGTAAAGTCCAACTAAGTCAAAGCTTGCCAATCGTCTGATGGGCATTGAAAATATGATATAACCATGACAAAGGGCAAACCCTCATCCATGAGCTTGCAACCAAAACCTTTACCACCATACCTGAGATAAAGCAACCATCTTCGAAAGAGGTCTAAAGCACCATTGTAAAAAAGTTTAAGCTAACAAAGCCTTTTAACAAAAAGCCTTTAAGCCTTCGCCTTGAAACCTAAGCCCAAGGAGCCTTCACCATGAAGCCCTAACCAAAAAACCTTCACTATAAAGCCCAAAAAGCATTCACCATAAAAACCACTCCCAAAAAGCCTTCACCCTAAAACTCAGGCCCAAAAAGCCTTGACCATAAAGCCCAAACCAAGAAGCTTATGCCATGAAGCCCAAAAAGCATTCACCATAAAAACCACACCAAAAAAAAAAACCTTCACCCTGAAGCCCAAGCCCAAAAGCCTTCACCGTAAAGCCGAAACCAAGAAGCCTTCACCATGAAGCCCAAAAAGCATTCACCATAAAATCTACTTCTTAAAAGCCTTCACCATAAAGCCCAAACCATAAAGCTTTCATTATGAAGCCCACTCTCTAGGAATCTTTACCTTAAAGCCCAAACCAAAAAGCCTTCACCCTAAAACCCAAACCCAAAAAGCATTCACCATAAAAATCACTCCTAAAAAGCCTTCACCATAAAACCCAAGCCCAAAAGCCTTTACCATGAAGCCCAAATCAAGAAGCCTTCATCATAAAGCCCAAGCCTAAAAGCTTTTACTATGAAGCCCATTCCCAAAAAGCCTTAGTTTATGAAGACCATAATCTCCTCTAAAGCCAACACCTAATCGAGTCTTCCTAACTAATTTCTTAGCCAAACCTTTCCTCTAAGCCAGACCTAACCGAGCCTAAGGCAGAACTTGACTGAGTCTTCCAAATAAACTCCCTAAAGGTTGTAACCTGACCAAGTCGAAGTGCCAGACCTGACTAAGCCCTCCATATGAACTTCTCTGAGGATAAGCCCTATAAGCTAAACTTCCCCAAACCTTCCAATGACCTGACCCTCCTGATCAAGCTCTCTAATTCAGCCTCAAACCAAATCTTCTCCAAAGTCAGACCTATCTAAACTGAATAGCCTTATCTTTTCCAAGACCACACCTTGCTTGACTTTCCAAAATGACTTTTTCCTAGGCCAAACTGATAGGCATTAACTAACCAATCTCATATCTGACATACCCACTTGACCTCTGAGCTAGCCAATCAACCAAAAACCAAATGACTAAACCATTTTCCCTCATCATTCTAAAGTAGGGGCACCTTCCTTTTAAATATTCATCTTTATAAAATGGGGGCATCTTTCTCCTAAAGATCAACACTTTAATATCAAGATTGACCCTTCACAGGTTTAAGGTATCAGATCATTGTATAATTATCTAGCATTTTTTTTAATTAAATAAGATATGAATCAAGGCAAATTGTCAAACACTCAAAGAAAGATAGATCATCAACTCAGTCAATCTAAATCAATCTCTTTTCAAAAATCAATCTCAAGATCAGTTATCTTTATTGATTCCTACCAGACAGGATTATCATCATCATTTCTACCAAACAAGATCACCACTTCATCAATTACTACCAGAAAGGGTCGCCTTCAATCCTACCAGATAGGATCATCATCATTATTCCTACCAGACAGGGTCACCACTTTATCGATTCCTACCAGACAGGATCATTGTCTTTTTTCCTACCAGACAGGATCGTCACCTTCTTTCCTACCAGACAAGATCACCACTTTATCAATTCCTACCAAATAGGGTCGCCTTCATTCTTATAAGACAGGATTGTCATCTTCTTTCCTACCAGACAGGCAGGATCATCATCATCATTCCTACCAGACAAGATCACCACTTCATCTATTCCTACTAGATAGGGTCACCTTCATTCTTACCAAATAGGATCATCGCCTTCAGTCCTACTAGACAGGGTCACTACTTTGTTGATTCCTACTAGAGAGGGTCGTCTTCTTTCCTATCATATAGGATTACTATTTTATTGATTCCTACTAAACAAGGTTGCCTTCTTTCCTAGATCATCATTCCTATTAGACAGGAACATTTCTTTTAACTTCTACTAGAAAGGACAATAATTAAGAGCTACCAGCCACCAATTCTCCCAAACATACCGAGGGCATCTTCCTTAAAATTCAATCACACCTCTTACCCAAATGTCTAAACTTTGACCTAGACATTAATTTAATTCCTTTTACCATCTCCCATCCTCAAGTTCACTGTCATCAGAATTGTCTTTCAGATAAAGACAATTTTGATGAGGGGATAGCTATGAACTCTTAATTTTACACCTTTCAGTATGTTTTTGAACCTTAGAAGCACTTAGGCTTGGTAAATGAACCTTCAAAAGTCAAAAACTCTCAAAATGGAAAAATCAAAATATTTATTTTTTGACATTTAAACCCTTTCAAATCATCTGAAACTGAATAACAAGTACAACGCAACTGGAATCGTGAAAAACGAATGAGAAACGAGCTAGAACAGGCGAAATAAGGTGACAATAGGCTCGTTGCTGCAAAGCTCTATGGCACTGCCTCAAAGGCCTCTATGGAACTGCAGAGGGCTGTGTGGCACTATCATAGAGGCCTATTTGTGCCGCAAAAGGCCTGTGTGGAAACTCCTATGAAATTCATTATTTTTGCGATCCCACATCGAAACTTTAGTGTTTTCCTGCTCCAATCTTCTCCCTATATATAGAGGATCTCTCCATACTTTAAACAACCAACTTCTAGAGCTTGAAAAGCATTACTTCAAGTAAACCGCTTTACATTTGCTCCTTGCTTCACAAAGCAAGTTAGGGGGTTTCTTTTTGATTCTGATCTGATTAGTTAAAAGCTTCCTGCCATCCTATTCAAGGCAAGTCTATTGCTCAAGGCTCGTTTCTCCAGTCCGAGGCTAGCTGCCACTTGCCATCTAAGGCTAGCTACCACCCACCATCTTAGGCCAGCATCCGCCTGCCATCCAATGTCGACCGTCGCCCACCATTCTAGGCTATCTGCCGCCCGCCATCCGAGGCTAGCTAGCTGCCCCCTGCCATCCGAGGTAAGTTGCAACGCCATCCAAGATTAGCCACTGCCTACCATCCTAAGCCAGCTGCCACCTATCATCCTAAGGCTAGTCGTCTCCTACCATTCGAGGTAAGCTTCTTCTCCTTTAATTTTCTTTTGTTTAAGTTTCTTTACCTCTTTTGGTTAGTTAATTAAATTGATTCATCTAGGTTGCTAGCTAATCAACTCGATAATCAATTAAATTAATTAATTAACTCAACCCTCTTTTGATCAATAAATCAAAACATGATAAAGTGGCTAGGCTAAACTAACCCCTTCGCAAGAAGGGAGAACTATGTGGATTCTGATTCCCATTTAAAGGGATACATAGGCATGTTTGGTTTAGGCATTATCTAATTAAAACTAACCAACTCTCCCCCTATCACCTTCTTCACTTGCTTTTATTTTGCTTTCCTTTACTTTGATATTAGATTTAGTTTGGGGAATATGTGACTTTCCTATAACATATAAGGCTAAAGGAGGTATTCTCTAAGTTTGGGATTTTCTTGTAATATTAACTTTCTCTTATTTTGAGCCTAAGCTATGTTTTTACTTTATTATTGAAATAGATGAATTAAATGATTATGCATATTATGAATTGTTCATGCATTTTAATTTGTTCATGAAATATAATTTAAGTTACTCTTATATTCATTGGCCAAACTTATTTTGTTAAAATAAACTAAAAACCTAGTCTCTGAATCCTCTTTAGTTTCGAGGCTAGTGATCTTTTTCCTTTAGGTAATAATTAGAGTCAAATGGGTTTTTCCCTTATATTTTCTCAAATAAGAATAAATTAAGGTGGCAACTCTAAGAAATAATTTTCAAACATATCAAAGATAAGCCCAAAGGCTTCCTTGTGAGTTCTTTCCTAAATGAGCATTTGATTCCCTTTAGCAAATTGGACCGGTGCTCGTGCGAGGCCTTATAATGAGTTACAATGTGATTTCATGTGAGCCTATAAAGATAAAGTATGCAAGACTTAAAATTCAACATGTTATGTGCAAGTGATTAATGCACTTTTAAGTGCAACTCTAAGTATATATGAATGTTATATGTGCATGGGATAGTTATGGAATAGGATAGCATGATGTTAAACAAATGCTAAGTATTGAATTATAATGTTATGTTAGAGTTTGAGGGGTATTAAAAGTTCAAGGGCTATAGCAATTAGGAGCTAAAGAACAACAAGATGAGTAAATATTATGTTATTGTTACAAGTTCAAGCTATTATGATATGTGAACCTTTGAAATTCTTAAAACCTAAGTTCTTTTTTATTTTAAATTACAACTATATGATTTCTTTGTTAAGCTTGGATTGCCAAAGGACAATTGTTTCAAAACCATTTTGATTATTCAATGATAATAAAGACCCTTTGCGATTATTTTCCTAACTTATGTTCTTTCTGAAACCATACTATTATTTATCTTTTGTTCAGTAAGTTAAACATCTATTCTTATTGTATTACATGTGATTGCTTTCTTCAATACTATTGTCATAAGTGATTGCCATTAGCTCTAGCTATGGTACCTATAATCCCTTTTATGCAAAAATCCTCGTGTTGATGCAGAAAAACATCAGAACCTGTGCATATGGTGTTAACCCGATGGATAGGGGCACAGTATCCATCTTAGCTAGAAGGGGCGATTCTAGTTGTAGGGCCTAATCAGCTTCATGCTTCTTATATGATATGAGTTGGAATTTAGTATGATGCCACCTCTCCTTTATGTATTTGAGTGATTATGGCAACAACCTTCACTGTATGTGTTATGCGTTATAAGTGAGATTTCTGCAAACCTTTCTAAATTGCAAACTATGAACCATGAACTATGAATCATAAATTTTGGAATCATGAACTATAAGTTATGATCTATGAGCCTTTTCTAAAGGATATGTGTTATTGTATAAGCCATTGTTTACTCATTGAGATCATTTATCTCACCCCCTTTTTTTTTTTTTTTTGTGGTTCCAAGTGAGCATTATGAGTAGGCAAGGTGATGGCTCAAGCAATCTACTCCATTTGAGAAATTTTCTTGTCCAAGTTTATTAGCATACTATGATTTGAGACTTTTTAGATGCTCCGGGAGTTTCATTTATGGAATATTATTTATGTGTTAATTTATTTGGAGTCTTAAATGTTATTTTCTTATGGATTGTATTTAAAGTATTTTAAATTATTCTTTTATTAGTTAAAGTTTCTTTATTATTGGATATTAAGTTAATGCATGAGGTTTAGGTATGATCCTAGGCAGTGTTTATATGTGCATGAATGGATTTTATGGGTGTGGGTGACCTTATATCTTCTCATGTTCTAAGATTATCATATCTCTAAAAATAGGATGTGATAAAGATGGTATCAGAGCCATTGGTTGTTGTTATTTGACAAGTGATAAAGATGGTATCAGAGCTATAATTTTAAGTCTAGTTTAGCTTGTGGAGTATCAGAAGTTCAAAGGCTACAGTAATTACGAGCTAAGGAACCACAAGGTGAGTAAATATTATGTTATTGTTATAAGTACAAGCTATCACAATATATGAACCTTTGAAATTCGTGAAACCCAAGTTCTTTTCTATTTTCAATTACAACTATATGATTTCTTTGTTAAGCTTGAGTTGCCAAAGGACAATTGGTCCAAAACCATTTTGATTATTTAATGACAATAAAGACCCTTTGCAATTGTTTTCCTAATTTATATTATTTTTGGAACTACGCTGTTATTTATCTTTTGTTCAATAAGCTAAACATCTATTATTATTATATTATATGTGATTGCTTTCTTCAATGCTATTATTAAAAATGATTGCCATTAGCTCTAGCTATGGTACCTATAAACCTTTTTATACATAAATCCTCGTGCTAATACGGAAAATCATCAGAATCTATGCATATGGTCTTAACCCAATGGATAGGGGCATAGTATTCACCTCAGCTAGAAGGGGCAGTTCTAACTATGGGGCTGATTAACTTCACACTTCTTATGTGATAGGAGTTGGAGTTTGGTATGATGCCACCTCTCCTTTATGTATTCGAGTGATTATGGCAACAGCCTTCACTCTATGTGTTATGTGTTATAAGTGAGATTTCTGCGAACCTTTCTAAATTACAAATTATGAACCATGAACTATGAATCATAAATTTTGGAATCTTGAATTATGAGTTATGAGCTATGAGCCCTTTCTAAGGGATATGTATTATTGTATAAGCCCTATTGTTTACTCATTGAGATCATCTATCTCACCCCTTTTTCTTTGTGTGGTTCCAGGTGAGCATTATGAGGAGGCAAGGTGATAGCTTAAGCAATCTACTCTGCTTGAGGAATTTCCTTATCCAAATTTATTAGCATACTATGATTTGAAGAGTCTTTTTAGATGCTTTGGGAGTTTCATTTATGAAATATTATTTATGTGTTAATTTATTTAGAGTCTTAAATGTTATTTTCTTATGGATTGTATTTAAATTATTTTAAATTATTCTTTCGCTAGTAAAAGTTTCTTTATTATTGGATATTTAAGTTAATGCATGAGGTTTAGGTATGATCCTAAGCAGTGTTTATATGTGCATGAGTGGGTTTTATGGGCATGGGTTATCTTATGTCTCCCCATATTCTAGGACCATCATATCTTCAAAATTAGGATGTGACAACTTTAAATGATGAAAAGTAATTCCTATGCTCTATGGTTTTACTTACTCCTTATGACTAGTATTTTGTCTTATTTTGTTATAGATTTATTAGGTCAATTTTTTTAGTGTTTGGTCTATTTTAATTCTTTTATGTTTATTTTGATGTTTTTCTATTAGTTCTACTTATGGTAGTTCATTATGCAGATTTATGGTAGAAAAGGGTGTTGATTTGAAGCGTTAGAGGCAAAAGCTTCTTTTTAAAGAATGGAAAATGGGGCATTTTGGCGTAGCAAGATATAACATGTCCTCACCGTGTATACCAAGCGTATGTTACTAAATGAAGAATAAGCCTATGCTACATATAGCAGAGGCTTTTTTTTACCAATTTAAAAGGAAAAAAAAAAAAAAAAGAAGAGCATGTTGTTAAGAAGGAGAAATAGAGTTATTTTTAGGTTCTCTTTGTATACAAGAACAAATAGTTTTTAAGGTACTTAATTTGGATCAATAGATCAATAGCTTATCTTGGATTAAATATATTCTAGCTTGTGGTCAAAGTGCTCAAGGAATTGGAAAGCAGATTTAAGGAGACTTTAACTTAAACAATATAGTTTTCTTAACTCTATTTTTAATTTATTTCAATTCAATTATTTATATTGTTCTTAGTTGTTTAAACATAAGAATGATGATGATTGAGAATACTTATTTGATTCAGTTAATGATTGAGGAATTGATTGTGAATTAAATTTCTCTTATCTAGAGCTAGGATCATTCCTTTTGAATGAATATACTAAGGTTAACTATGGATTAAATTAATTTGCATATCTTAATTGAATAGCTTAATTTGGAAATAATTGTCTGGCTAACCATTGATTAATTTTATGTAGTGAATGAGGTTGAGAAATAATCTCAATATTAGAATTAAATTCAATTAACTATTAGGTATGAATTAGAAATGTATTACCTAATTAGCAATTGAATAATAATTTGATTAACTCTAATTAAGTTAGAATTCGAGAATATGAAGGTTATTGGACTTTGTACCTCAATTAGTTTTGATTTAATTAATTATTCAATTTGGCAAAATAATTTATTTTAATAATTAGCCCAACATAGAAGTTTAACTTAATGAATTTGAACCTTAGAAATTTTGATTGATTATTGATCTGAAATTTATTCGCTTAATTTAATTTAACTGCTTTCTATTTGTTTTACAAACTCATCATACCTAACTTGAATAGAGTGTTTAGGTTTATTTTGGTATTTAATTTGTTTTGATTTTAATCACACTAGTCTTGCACAATCTTCCTTAAGAGACAATCTTAGAGTGTCTTACCCATTATTATAGCAGCCTCATATGCTTTCGAGTAGCTACCTAAGTATAAATTTTCTATGACACTTTAGGCATAATAAGTTTTTGGTGCCATTGCCGAGGAAGGTTAAAGGCATAGTGTAATTATTGTTGTTATTTTTTATTTTATTTATTTATTTTGTTTGCTTCTTATGTTAACTTGTGAATTTAATTTATTTTTTAAAAAAAATTAATTATTATTATTTTGAATTTTTGTTATTGAATCTTGTTTGTTTTTATTTATTGTCATTTTTTTACTTTGTTTAATTTTTGCAAGCATGTGCTTTTAATTGTTTTCCCTAGTGTTTTCTTGATTTATGGAGGGTAGGAGATCTTAAAGGAAGAGAGATAATATCCTACATAAAAAATTTCCATAGAGTAAATAAGAGAACTAAGGCAAAATTTGAGTATTGTTCATAAGAAATTTACGAGCTTGAGTATTAAGAAGAAGAGATTACTAAAATAGAAGAGCAAGAACAAAGAGAAATTATAGGAGATATTCCACTTGATAAACAACTTGTAATGAAGGAGTTTGCCAAGCTTATCATTAGCAAAGCAACTTTTTGAATCATATCAGGAATGCAACACAGAACTATGAACTGAAGACAATCAATTTCAACCATCTACCATCTTTCTACGGGATGCCTAATAAAGATCCCTCTTGATTTCACTAGAGAGTTTTATTCAATCATCTAGACATTTCCACTACAAGGTTTGAATGAGGATCAGCTAAGGATGAGTTGTTTTCCCTATACTCTAAAGGATAGAGCCAAGGCTTGGCTAATGACTCTCGCCCCTAAATACTTAAATAATTAGGATACAGTGTACAACAAATTCATAGGGAAGTTTTATTCTCATTAGAAGACTGCAAATCTTTGAACCAAAATTGCCACCTTCAGTCAGATGGAAGGAAAGCCTTTTCATAAGGCTTGGGAATGGTTTAAGTAACTTTTCATTTAGTGTCCTCACCACTACTACCCTCTTAAGTTGCTCAACTAGTTCTTTTATGATGAGGACACAATAGTGTCAATATACAATAGACAATATAGCTGAAAGAGTTATAGGAGAGAATATAGCAGAGGACATTACGAGCTGTTTGAGATGTTAGAAGCTAATTCCTAATGAAAGAGTGCAAGAGGAAGGAAAGCAACAATACATGTGGTGAATGCCAACTAGGAGTTACCAATGTAGCTTGCTGAGTTAACTAAGCAAGTGAAGTTGTTGACAATTAAAGGAACTCAAAATACACCCATTCATGAGGTTTGTGGTATCTATGGAGTATATAGTCATAGAGCTAACATTTGTAATGCTTTAGTTGATTCTTTTGCATGTGAGGAGGAGCAAGTTAATGCTTTGCAAGGATTCCAACATAGAGGAAGAAATGATCCATTCTCCAACACTAACAACCTTAGGTGGAGAAATCATCCTAATTTTTTCTGGATAGGCAATAGTCAGCAATTTCAACAACCATAGTAGCAGTTCCAACAGTTTCAGAAGATAAACCAATTTTAGGTTCAATCTTCTAATAAGCCAAAGAAACCATCATTTGAGGATAGCCTAAATGCTTTTATTCAATCTAGTGCTCAAAAACATAAAGCAAGCAATCAAAGGCTAGATTCTTTAGATGTTTTTATAAAGAGGGTTGACATCCAAATTGGATAGTTAGCAAATTAGTTGTAAAGCAACCAAAAAGAAAAATTGCCTAATCAACCTGAGCAGGCTAAAGCAATCACAGTGATTAATAAGTGGTAAGATTATAAATAATAATATTGATAATCTTATTTCTGGTAATGTGTCCGATTCTATAGGTGACCAAGGAAATGATGAAGTGATAGAGGACTCTAAAGAGAAAACAATTAAGAAGGATAGGAGTTAAGCCCCAGAGTTATAGAAGGCAACTAATCTTTGTAGACCTCTAAGCCATTTAAAAAATGAAAAATAAGATAAACAATTTCTAGATTTATATAAAATGATGTCCAAAGTTAACATTAACCTTCCTTTATTGGATGTTATCAGGAATGAGCGAGCATATGTGAGGTTTTTTAATAAGCTAAGTACTAAGAAAAGGAGATATGAAGATAATGAGAAGGTACTAGTCTCTGAGGTGGCAAGTGCAGTTTTGCAACAACCACTACTGCCCAAATAAAATGATCTATATAGCTCTTTTCTCAAAATAGCAATGGATAATGGTAAGGATACCTCAAGTATGCTTGATCTTGGGGTTGGGATTAATCTTATACCCTATTCTTTCTTCAAATAACTAGATTTAGGGGAACTTAAGCCTACTAGGATGTGTTTACAGTTAGCTAATAGATCCATTTGGTACCTTAAGGGGATTATCAAACATATTCTTGTAAAGGTAGGTAGGCCTATTATTCCTATCAATTTTGTTGTATTAGAAGTAGGTGATGTGCAAGCTAGTAGGAAAGAACACATAATACTCCATGGTAGACCTTTTATGGCTACTACAAATACTTTGATTACTGTTAAGAATGGGAAACTTTCTAACTGTATTAGATGAGATTGTTGTTTTTTCTATATTTGACATAGGTTCTATTCCCACAACTGTATTATATGAAGAGTGTTGATTCATTGATTACATCTAGTCTTTGATGTGATTAAAGAGTGTTAAAGATGTTTTCATGCAGACATAAATGGATGATGAGCTAGAGTTAGCTCCTACTTTAGGTGAGCATGAAGATATTTTCAGAAAATATGTAAATGAGTATTGTATAATTTGAGATGCACTTGAGTGTGTTCTAGGGGGAGAGGAGTGTCATAAGTTTCTAGAGATAACTTCTACAGAGGAAAGACCCAATGATCCAACACTAGTATTGGAATTTAAGGAGTTGCCTAAAAACCTTAAGTATGTTTTTTCCAGGAGACGGTGAAAGTCAACCTGTGATTATTTCTTAAAAGTTGATTGAGTTAGAGGAAGAAGAACTTATGAGTGAGCTGAGAAGTTTGAAAAAGCTATTGGATGGGGTATAAGTGATATTAAAGGGATTAGCCCTTCGATATGCTTGAGGTAGTGAAAAAGAAGTTTTAAAACTTTTAGAAGAATAAGTGATCTATCCAATCTCAAATAGTGAGTGGGTTAATCCAATTCATTTAGTATCTAAAAAGTCAAGAATCATAGTGGTAAAAAATGGGAAAGGAGAGTTAGTGCAGTTACTAGGATTACAACTGAATGGAGGACGCGTATTATTTATAGAAAGTTGAATGTAGCTACTAATAAAGACCATTTCCCACTCTCCTTCATTGATCAAATGCTTGATAAACTTGTTGGGCATCAATTCTATTATTTTCTTAATGGTTTGTCATGTTATTATCAGGTGGTGATTGCACTAGAAGACTAGGCTAAGACAACATTTACGTGTTGATTTCTAACATTTGCATTTAGGAGGATGCCATTCAATCTTTGCAATGCTTTAGTAACTTTATAGAGGTCCATGCTACCCATTTCTCAAACATGGTGGAGGATTTCATTAAGGTATTTATGGATGACTTTTCTATATTTGGAGCCTCATTTTCTCACTGTTTACATAAATTGACTAGAGTCCTAGAAAGATGCATTGAATATAATTTAACCCTTAGTTGGGATAAAAGTCATTTTATGGTTAACAATTCCATAGCATGTAGTTTCTAGTAAGGGAATTGAGGTTGACAAAAACAAAAGTTAATGTGATTGAAACATTGCCTCCCCTTACTAATGTTAAAGGCTTAGGAGTTTTCTTGGGCATGTAGGCTTTTCTGGAAGATTCATTAAGGACATTTCTAAAATAAGCCAATCATTGTGTTATTTGTTGTCTAAAGATGCATCATTTGACTTCAATGAAAATTATTTACCTGCCTTTAACACTTTAAAAGAGAAACTCACCACTGCACTTATTACACCTAACTGGTCTTTGCTATTTAAGATTATGTGTGATGCTTTTAATTTTGTTATTGGAGTAGATTTAGAGTACAAAATTGAAATTTGTTGCATGTGATTTATTATGCAAATCTAACTCTAATTGATGCACAAATAAATTATACAACTACTAAGAAAGAGCTCTTAGCTGTAATATTAGCATTAGATAAATTTAGATCATACATTATAGGATCTAAAGTCATTGTTCATATTGATCATACAGCTTTGAGATACTTGTTGAATAAACCACAGGCTAAGCCATGGCTTATCCATTGGGTTTTGATGCTTTAAGAGTTCAATGTTGAGATTAGAAATAAAAAAAAAAAAAAAAAAAAAAGAGTAAGAATGTTGTAGTTGATCATTTATCTAGGCTCACTCCTAATAATGGAACTTTTAAGCATAAATTAAGCAATGAAATTACTGATTCATTTCCTTATGAGCAGCTGTTTATGGTTGAAGAAGCATTATGGTATGCAGATATAGTCAATTTTCTTGCATGTGGTATTTTAAGAACTAACTTTTTTTCCAAGAATGAAAAAGATTCCTTCATAATTGCAGGTACTATTACTAGGATGACCCATACTTGTTCAAAATTTGTAAAGAGGAAGTCATTCATAGTTATGCACTAGAAGAAGAGTTGAGGAGTGTGTTGTCTTTTTGTCATGAGCTTCAATACAAAGACCATTTTGGAGGAAGGAAGACTGCATTTAAGGTTCTTCAATTTGGTTTATTTGGCCCTCTTTGTTTAAAGATGCATATTACTTTTGCTTGCATTGTGATAGATGCCAAAGTACCGGTAATATTAGTAAGAGGAATGAAATGCCTCTTATAAACAACTTAGTAGTTGAGATTTTTGATGTGTGGAGATTTGACTTTATAGGTCCTTTCCCTAAATTTTTGGGTTTGAATATATTTTGATAGTTGTTGATTATGTGTTAAAGTGGGTAGAAGCCACACCCACTCGAACTTATGATGCTAATTTGGTAGTGAAGTTTATGCAAGAGTATATCTTAACTAGGTGTGGAATTTCCTAAGCTATAATCAGTGATCGAGGGAGACACTTCTGCAATAATCTTTTTAAGAAGCTAATAAAAAAATTTGGAATTAATCACAGAGTAGCAACTCCATATCACCCCCAAATTTTTGCCTAGAGGAAACCAGTAATAAACAAATTAAAGGAAGTTAAATGATGCATTTTGTGCTTATCATACTACTTATAGGACTCCATTTAGCATGAGCTCTTATCTTCTTATATTTAGTAAAGCATACCATTTACTTGTAGAGTTGGAATACAAGGCATATTGGGCTATTAGAGCAGTTAATTTTGACCTTGAGGAGGCTGACAAAGAAAGAAAGTTATAGCTTTTTGAGTTAAAAGAGCTGAGGAATGAGGCTTATGAGAATGCAAAAAAATTACAAGGATCTAACCAAGCATCTGCATGATAAAAACCTCATTCGTAAGCATTTCAAACCTAGAATAGATTTGCATAATATGAGGGAGAAAGGAATTTTATAAAAATTAAGTTTATGCATATATGTAACAATAGGGACAAAAAAGTTATTACACATTGAATACTAAAAATAATGTTTTGTGTACTTAAGTAAATGGTTAATTAGATGGAGAGTGCGAGCCTATAAGCTGATTTTAGCAAACAGTCACCCTAATCCATATAATCTCATTTTAATCCTCCTAAGGTTTCACATTTAGCTTCAATGCTCTATTTACCACTCAAATTCCACTTTTAGATTACTATAGCCATTTGTGAACCCTTAATTTTGCACCTACTGATCTAGCTGCACCTTGACACCTGTTAAGTTTAACACACTACAAAGAGCTATTATAGCAGTCCCGCTAGCTGGTTAGCGGGTGGGAGTCAAAAGGGCAATGTCCCTTTGCGGGGGGTTCAGGGATATCACGCCAGAAAGAAAATTTTAGCTTTTAAATGCATTGCTATCCGGACACCTAATTTTCTAACACAGTCAATCAATCTCTAAAAAAAAAAAAAAGAAAAAGAAGGTCAGTCTGCTACTTGGTGCAGACTGTATGCACGGTGGCGTGTGTTGCCCTTCCCTCCATTTTTTCCTTTTTTCTCCCTCTAGCCTGATTTTTTAGTATTTTTAGCCTTATTCTTTTGGCTTTTTCATCTTTTCACTTCCCAAATTGCCCTCACCCATTTTGCTATAAATACCCATTTCATTTCTTCATTTCACTCACCCCTTGAGCACTTGTAGGTTTGCTTGCTCATTTTTTTCTTCTCCCTCAAACCACTCTCCAATTAATTAATTAATCTTTTTAATTAATTAATTAATTATCTCAATCTAACCAAGTTAATTAATCTTTTTAATTAACTAAAACTCTTTTTTTAAATCAAGAATAATCACTCAATTAATTAATTAATCAACTTTTTAATTAATTAATTAATCACTTTTTTCAAAATCAAATTGATCCTTTTTTTAATCTACTATTCATCCAAATTAATTAATTAATTATTTTAATTAATTAATCCATCCAGCTATTTCTTCACATTAATTAGTTAATTAATCATTTTAATTAATTAATCCCTTAATCAATCCAATTACCCGCTCTCGATAAAATAAAACTTTGGTCTGGTAAAACCTCTGCCCCCCAAAAGCAAATATATCAGCCTATTCTCTCACTTATAAACTCAAATCAAATCAATCAATCTAATCAACCCCTAAACCCCACTACTTAATTGTGGAATTAACTACGTGAATTTTAATCCCCATTCAATGGGCTACATATCCACGTTTGGAATTTAAATCTAAATCTCAAATCCAATTTCAAATTAATTCCATTTTCCATTTAATTATAATTATCCATTTTTATACTTTTTGTAAATTTGAATAATTATTTATTTGATTACTTTGAAGTCAATGAGCGATTATATGGTTTCTCTAGAATCCATAAGGATTAGAGGGAATACTCACCTTGACTTATGGATTTTATTTGCTTTATTTCTTAAATTCTCTCATAACTATGCCATGCTCGTGCATTCTAATTATTATCTTATAATCGCAATTCATGAAATCAATTTTTAAGTCAAATTAAACTTAAGAGCCAAATTGTGATTATTTAACAAAAAACTTAGTCCCTGAGCTCAACCTAATTCAAGACTAATGATTTTATCATTGGGTAAATTAATTAACTAAAATTAATGAATTGGAGTCACAAATGAGTTTTTTCTTAATTTTTTCATTTTAGAAAATAAATTAAGGTGACAACTCCTGAAATCTTTTTTCAAAACTACAAATCAATTTTCTAAATGATAATTGCTCTAATCGTGAGTACCGAAATTTGTTTCATAACCTCCTTAAAAATTGCTCGCCTTCTCTTAAGACAAATTCCCCAGAGTGAGGAAGGAGTGTTCAGATGAAGTCTATGAACTCTTAATTTTGCACCCTCATCATCCAGTCGCACTTTAGCACCTGCTAAGTTTAACACGCTACGTGGAACTGTTATAGCGGTCCCTCTAGCCAGTTAGCTGGGGGGGTTTGGGGGCAATTTTTTTTTTTTATGTTTTAATTACATTGCTATCTGAACATCTAAATTTTCTAAACTCCAAACCAACCAATTCCTAGCCAAAAAAAAAAAAAAAAAACTAGCTGCATCAGAATATGATGCAGCTTCACGTCTGTGGCAGCGCGAAAAGCACGGTAGCCGCATTTATTTGACACGGCCCATTGCGCTTCCCACACGCAGCAGCCACGTTAGATCAATGCGGATCCACCCCACCCGTTGGATCCAATTTTCGAAAATGCCCTCTCTTTTTCATTTTTTAATATTTTTTAGCCCTGTCCTTTTCGTCTTTTCACATTTTCACTTTCTATATCACCCTCACCTCATTTTTCCTATAAAGAGCTCTTCCATTTCCTTATTTCAAACACACCTTGAGTTAGAATTGATAGTTATCATTTAATTTCTCTCTTCTTCTCCCTCCAACCACTCTCTAATTAATTAATTAATCTTTTTAATTAATTAATTATCTCACCCTAACCAAGTTAATTAATCTTTTTAATTAACTAAATTTTTTTCTAAAATTAAAATTAATCACTCAATTAGTTAATTAATTAATCTTTTTAGTTAATTAATTAATCACAAAATCAAATTAACCTTTTTTTAATCCATCCTCCATCCAAATTAATTAATTAATACATCCATCATTTTCATCATATTAATTAGTTAATTAGTTATTTTAATTAATTAATTAATCGCCCAATCAATCTAATCACCTGGGCTCGATAAAATGAAATTTCGGTCCGGTAAAATTCTCTGTCCATCAAAAGCCAAGGTATCAGTCTTTTCCTCTCTAATCTAAATCAAATCAATCAATCTGAACAACCCCTAAACCCTTTCACTTAATCGTGAAATGAACTACGTGAGTTTTGATTCTCATTCAATGGTGTACGTAAGCACATTTGGAATCTAAATCCAAACCTCAAATATAAATCTCAATCAGTCTCTTTTCCCATTTTTTAATTAATGTAATCTATGAATATTTCATTTTAATTTTTTCATTACACTCATGCCATGCTCATGCATTATAATTGTCATACAATATTTGTCATCCATGAAATTAATTTTTCAAAATCAAATTGAACTTAAGAGCCAAATTTAGATTATTTAAAACTAAAAACCTAGTTTCTGAACTTAACCTAATTCGAGACTAGTGATTTTTATCCATGGGTAAATTAATTGAAAATTAATGAATTATAGTCAATTGGATTTTTTCTTAATTTTCTTATTTAAAAATAAATTAAGGTGACAACTCCCAAAAATCATTTTCAAAATCAATCAAATTCGAACCCGATGGTTCTATCGTGAGTTTAAATCTGAATGAGCATCCCAATTTCCTCTAGCAGATCGAGCTAGTGCTCAAGCGAGGCCTCACAAAGTCTTGCACCATTCATTATGAAATATATGGATCTAGAGTATTACACAAGCAAAGCTTACTTAAGCAAAGATAATGAAAAATACATAGGCAAATAAGAAAAAAGATTTTGTACTATTAAATCTCTGAACTAGCAAGCCAATCTTGAAGAAACCACCAAGCCATCGATCAACCAAGAGTCTTAGCACTCCAACCCACTTGAAAATGTATATATCACTTTTATATAGTTAGTATTTTTTTTTTTTTTTTAACTAGTCTTTCAAAATTTCTAATTAGTCCGCCCAAAATTAAATTTTTATTAATAATATCAAATGTTAAATTATTTGATTAATTCTCATCATATAAATATGGAAGATCAATAATAATTTATTCAATTAAAAATAAATTTTTACAAAAAAATAATTAATTACTATTATTGGAAACAAAAATTATTAGAAAGTTTAGAAAAAAAAAATTAACTTTTTATTTCTTTATTCACCTATTAATTTTGACCTTCTCAAATAAAATTTTCTAGTTTTGCTCATTGCACTTAGCCAATCTTGAAGAAAAGAAAGAATAGAAGATACGCTGATGGCTTTTTTATTATCATTATTATTATTTGTTGAGTGGTAGTTTTAAGTTTAAATTTTAGTTAGTCTTTATCTAATATGATTCAATACTCAAAACTAAATAAAAAAATAATGGATTCACATTTCACAATATAAGTTTTGTATACTTATTAGCCCATATAACTTTGAATTTAAAAATAAGAGAAAAAAAAAGTGTTATGTGGTTGACACTTGTTTTTTTTTTTTTTTTTTTTTTTTTTTACCATAAGCCTATAAAATCTTTTCCACCAAATAAGTCATACGGTATCTACCTTTAGTTTAAGAGGGACAATAATCTTAACACCGTTAATAGTTGCTGATGCGGTGATGACATGATGGGTCATAGTATTATAATATTAATATTTTTATTTTTGTGAGATCTATTATAATTAAAATTAAAAAAATGAATATTAATATTTATAAAATAATATTAATATAATATTATAAAATTGTTACATAATATTCATATTTATATTTTTTGGGGCCCGTTGCATATAAAAAGAATTTTTAAAAAGAATTTTTAAAATTTTTTTCTTAATTTTTTAATTTTATAATATCATCTATAAATACTAATTTTTTTTTTAATTTTATGTGTAGTAGGCCACCAAAAATATAGATATAAATATTATAATATTATGGCCTGCCACATCATCACCCATTAATAGTGTGAAGGCTTTTGTCTCTCCCAAGCTAATGGAGGATACTTGAGGATCCATTTTATTAAAAAAAAAAATCACAAACTTCTAATAATAAAATGTCGAAGTCATATATATTATAAAATAAAGAATAATTATAAATAATAAAAAAAAGAGAGAATAGAAGAGAGAATAAATTTCTGTGTGTTATTTCATTGACTATCACATTTATTTATAGATATAAAAGATTACAGGGATTGGATCAGAGATAGAGTCCTATTTACATAAGAAAATTATATATAGAGATAGTGATAGACATCTAATCATATCATACTGTTTAAATATTATCATCAATATTATCACAACACTCCCTCTTAGATGTCTACTACAAAGAATATGCCTTATTAAAAACTTACTACGGAAAAATCCTGTGGGAAAAAATTTTAATGAAAGAAAAAGATTACATTATTCTTGTAAAAATTTGTGCCATAACATTGCCTCATTAAAAATCTTACCAGGAAAATTCAATAGGACAAAACCTAAGCTAAGACAAAAAGAGTACAGTGCACTAAAACTTCCCTCTCATAAAAACATAATTTCTATTAAATATCTCTTAGTCGGCACATGCCAATTTTGTTGACTAGCTTTTTAAATTGTGTATCCAAATACATTTAACTAATATTCACATATAATAATTTATTTATAATACTCCCTAATGATATTACTTGCGCCATGAATATGTTTCGTTAAAAACATTGCTAAAAAATCCAGTGGGAAAAGAGTATATTTCATGCGCTATTTTGTTATTGCATAAAGTGCCTCATTAAAACCTTTGTCCAAGAAAATCCTATGAGATAAATATTTACTAAGGAAAAAGAGTACAATCATATACTAATTCGCTCCCCTAATGAGGACAGATTTTAACATGACGTATACTAATCGATAAAATAATGTCATTTAAATGTCACACTAGATAAAGACTTGGTACATAAGTCTATTAGGTTATCACTCGAGTGAATTTGGTGAATATCTCTTTTAGAGCTCATGTATATATAACAATTTAGGCGAAGTTTGTATGTTTACTTTATCACCCTTAATATACCCATCTTTAATTTGTACAATACAAATTGCATTATTCTCAAAATACAATGGGAATATCTTTAGTGAGGTATTTTAGATTATAAAAACTTTTATAAAATTGTAGTACCACCATAAGTAAATACATAGCCAGTCTAAGATATACCATTATAGAGATCAAATAAATAACCAATATTCTCATATAGACCAAATTCAAATCTAAATCAATCATAATATTAATAGTACATTGAAGATAACATTTTACACCATTATAATGTCTCTTAGAAGGTGCAGAACTATACCTAACTAGGAATTTTTCTTATAAATGCAATTTCAAACTTGATGTAATTTGCAAGATATATGAGTACCTCTGTAACACTTATATATGGTACTTCAAGACCAACTAGCTCTTTGCTATTTTTTTTAGGTCTAAAAAGGATATCTCTTCACTTTTAGTGAGAGGACAACTGCTCATATGTTTAAGGGAAAAGATTTATCCATACAAAATTGCTTAAATATTTTTTCCACATAAATATACTGGCGTATTAGGACTCTTTGATAATTGGTCTGCAGACTGATATAAAATTTTATTTCTTTTAAATTTTTCATTTCAAACTCAGTCTTCAGATAGGTACATACTTTTTTAAGTTTGTTAAGAGTTATATTGATATTTAAATCATCAATTTATACTACAATAATAACATTTACCATTCTTTGACCTTTTTATGGACATAGTGTATTATTCATATATCTTTCTTTCAATAAGAATTTACTCAAACAATTATACCACATGTCCATATGGCTTTAATCCAAATATAGATTTTTGCAATTTGATGAAATATATGTCATATATTTAATGTTCATTCATTTATGATATCTTTAGTCCTTCTGGGACTCTTATATAAATACCACTTTCATAAGGCATATATCAAGCCTTTCTTTAATTGCCATACTGATCGAATAACGGAACATGATCATTTCCATAATATGAGAATTATTTTTCTCTTAGTTAATAATAGAACGAGTCTAGCTCTTCTTTAATTGCCTATTTCCATGATGATCAATCATGGTTATATTACTATTCAGTTATACTTATAGATTCTAGATCTAGATTTTCTCTTGAAACAGCAAGAGCTACTACTAAGGCAAATTCATCGTCGATAATAATTAAATTTCTATCAACTCTTTCTCTTATATCACAAAAATAATTGAGATCTCATAGTTTTCATGTATATGATCATCAACTCTAAAAGCCATATCTAGAGGATCTAATTGTTCTATTGTCTCAATCTGTGTTTCATAATTAGCTATAGCTCTTTGACTGAAATCTTCCTCTTTAGGAGGTTTCTCTTCAGGAGATTTTATGAGGAATGCTACTTTTCTTTTCTATGGATTTTTATTTTTAGTTCCAATTTACTATCCACGCTTCTGGCGTGTAGTGAGATTGATTGATTTTCTATTTGCAATTAAAACGACAATCTTTGTTAGGATATTAGTAGCTGTAATATGAGACTTTTATCACTCTTTTATCATCTATAAATGACTTTGGAAGTAAGTTGCAATTTGTTGCAACTGTATTATTTTCTGAACTTCTAGTTCACTCTAACTTGTATATATATCAAAATCATTTAAAGATTTTTCTTATCAATAAACTTCTCGACATTTTTTAGCACTGTATGTGCTTTTCCTCCCCCTAATATCGAGAAATGTGCCTCATCAAATAAATTCTTAGTCTCTTTTATAGACTCATTTTTTCACATTGAGATACTAATATTAATATATTCATGGCACAACTAAAAATTTGTGGCACATCTCCTTGTACAAGTTTCAAAGGAGAGTGTTTATGATATACATAATAGAGTTCATGCCAAACCTTCAAGGTTTAATTATTGAACTATAAGTTCAATGTTTGAACTGCAGGTTCAACGCAATATGTTGTACATGTATACTGGGGATAAAATAATAATGAAATAACTCATTATAATATACAACTTGTAAAATCCTTGCAAATTACTCAATCAAGGAGTTTACATAAAATCATCAATATTGAATTGCGTCCTCTATATGAGTTGATACTCTTTCAGAGTTCTTATGATTTACTAAATAATTTATAACATTCATTTTAGGGAATGCAGTTGTACTAGTGGGCATTGTTTGATAATTTCTCATTAGCAGTTATTCTTTGCAACCACTAGAACACAAACAATATTTATAAATTTTAACTTTTCATACTGCTATTGTAAGAGCATATAACTTTTTCACTGCACAATTTCAGCTATGAAGTAATTTTAAACATGATCGAATTACATTCTAAAATAGACTTCAAGTCTTATAGACGTAGATTTAGCCAGTCATATTGAGATTGTGATAGTACCACATCTTTCAAGTGATCATATCTATTTTTAAAACTCTTATAGAGAATAAAAATCAGTGAGATATTCAGCCTTTAAATTCTCACTTAAATAAGGTTTAAGTATGATCATATATAAATTTTGTCTTGTTTTGATTTTAATCACAAACTAAAATCATAAACTATAAAAATTTTTCATAAAAATTCATTTTGATGTTATATTTCTTTAACTTGAACCAAAAATTCATAAATTAAACTAATTGACTTTTTAAAGTCGGTCAAGTTATATACAATATGTACCTTTTAATTTTAATAAGATTTATAATGACTTCCATCTCATAAATTTATTTTAATAACTGTAATGAAATTATATCAATACAAAATTAATTATTAACAATTATGCTAAATAGGTACAAACCATAAACAATATCAAACTTAACAAAAAAAAATCAATTTTAAACTTTTTTTTTTAACAAAATTAGAGATATACAACTCCAATAAATATATTTTTATCCAATGATAAAGTATTAACATTCTTTTAGCATAAAGCAACCAGATCATAAAATAATTAAATTTTTAATATTTTTAACAAAATCATTACTAAAAGGCAATAAATCCATAGTAGGATTTTTTTTTTATTTTAGTAATTTAATAATCACATAGAAAATTTTAACAATTTAATAATCAAATAGAGCCTTTGAATTAACAATATAATATATGATTAAAAAAAACTTTTCAATTAAAATGTCTCTAAGAAAACTAAAAGGTGAATTAATTAAGACCCAATTCAAGAATTCTGGCATCTAGTACCCATGATAAATAATTCTTACCTGTGATATCGAGGGTCATAAATTTGAGTTTCATTAAATTTGATGTTGTATATAAAAAAAAAAAGTAATATGTTAAATAGTATCATAATTAAATCAGTCTTTTAAAAACTCATAGACAATATATTTAGTTCTTCAGAAACATAGAATATTAGTTTTTTAACAAATTAGAATACTCGTTTCTCAATGATTTAGGATATTTAGTTCTTCAGAAACGTAAGGTACAAATTTTTTAGGAATTTATATTTATTTATTTATTTAGTTCTTCAAGAATTATAGAAAATATTTTTTTCAAGAACTGTAGAGAATATTAGTTCTACAGAAATTATAGAGATAATTATTTCTTCAGAAACTATAGAGAGTATTAGTTTTTTAAGAACTACAGAGAGTATTAGTTTTTCAAGAATTATAGAAAATATTTCTTTCAAGAACTTTAGAGAATATTAGTTCTGCAGAAATTGTAGAGAGTACTAGTTCTTCAAAAACTATAAAGAATATTAGTTTTTCAAAAACTATAATTTAAAATATAGTACTAGTTCTTCAGAAACTATAATTTAAAATATAGTACTAATTTTTCAGGAATTATAATTTAAAATATAAGTTTTTCGAAAACTACATATAATACTAGTTTTTCAGGAACTATAATTTAATTAATTAATATAAAATAATATCTATATAAAAAAAATTACTATGATAACAACAAAAATATTAGTTACAAGAATTTAGAATGTAAGTTCTTCAAGAATTATATTTAATTAATTAAATTAAATAACATCAAATATTATTATGAAAACATATATGTAAAATGAAAAAAATTTCTGTAACTTAAAAAAAAAATTATTATAATGATTCTCTCTATTGACTAAAAAAATGTTGCTGTTAACTTTTGTAAAGTCCAAAGGTTGGACTAATAAATAATATTGGATTGACAATACACACTTTATCATGCGGCGTATTCAATTTGATAAATCGCTTTCCTACAACTTTGCAAAAGCAAAACCGATGAATCAAATGATAGCTCATTTTAAAATTCCAAACATTAAATCTCATATTAATATTTACTCTTTTAGCATAAAGCTAAATCGATAAGGCCCAAGGCAAGAAGGATTAAGAATATGGAAGAGGGGCTCACCTGATTTTCGCAATGCTGATGGAATTACAGATACCCTCAAAATAATAATAATAATAATAATAATAATAATAATAATAATTAGATTAAAAATTATTTACCATAAATCTTAAATCTTATTTTTTAAAATTTTTTACTTTAACTGAATTATAGCAAATCACAAACTATCCAAAATTATGAAAAGTATTGTAAAATAATTCGTACTGATAATATGTTGTTATAAAATAAAAAACAATTATAGAGATAAAGAAAAGAGAAAATAGAAAAAAAAATAAATTTCTGTGTGTTATTTTATTGACTATAACACTTATTTATAAATATAAAAAGTTATACAGATAGAATCAGAGATAGAGTGTTATTTACATAAGAAAACTAGATAGAGTCTTATTTATATAAAAAAACTATCTATAAAAATAATGATAAATATTCAATCATATCATATTACTTAAATATTATCATTAATATTATCACAACAATATAACACTTTTTTATACTTTTTTTCTCAATAATATGTTCTGAGGATTCAAAACCAATAATCCATTATATTTAACGAACAACTAATGGGCTTGGGGCCATGGTCCTTTTGACTTTGCCCAATGATTTTGCCCCTATTTATTCTGTTGCTAGTTTATTGGTAAGTATGACGGAATGCAAAAGCTCACCAATATTTATCGATTTTCTTGAGTGATTTACTATGTACAAGTTGGCAACAACTTGTTTGTGTTTTGCACCAGTGGCGGACGCAAGATCTTAATAGAGAGGGAGGGTGAAATTTATAGTACCAATTTTTTTACACGGTTATATTTAAATATAAAAAATTTCTTAGAGTTAGAGGTATAAAAACAAAAGTTTAGGGGAAAATATGAAAAAAAAAATTAGGGGCATAAAATTAAAAAATAAAAACTATAGGTATAAAATTATAAAAAATTATGGTGTTAGAGAATTACTTATAAAAATTTCATGAGTTAGAAAAATAAAAATAAACATTGAAATGGTAAATATAAGGGAACAAATATAAAAAATCTATAAATTTAGGTGTAATTTAAAAAAAAAAAAATTGAGGCTAGCCAATTATTGTCACTAAGCTGTCTCAAGCCGTTTTTGTGTTGTCAAAGTCAGTTTTAGCCGGCTCAATAGTAGTGATTCATATATATATATATATATATATATATATATATATATATATATATATATATATATATGTAGGCTTAGAATGTCTTAATATTTATCACGTGTCATATGTTAGCTATGTGTTTATATTATATTAGTCCACATGACAATAATGAATCAATTAATGATACTAATATTTATTAATAATTAGTCTTTATTATAGTAAATTAATATTAAAAGTGAAATAAGTATAATTATGATCATTATAATTATAAAATATTAAATCAATGTATTTAAGGCAACATATAAATTTTTTATTAACTTATTAACTATTATATATGTATTTAAGTTATTAATTACTTAGAAATATTTAATTCTTTTTTTATTATTTGTAACCTAAATGAAATTTTATTAGCTATTATAATTTTAAGTTTGCATTTTATTAGTCCACGTGGTAAGAATGAATTAATTAATGATATTAATATTTACTAATAATTAGTCTTTATTATGATAAATTAATATTAAAATTAAAATGAGTATAATTATAATCATTATAAATTGAGTTAATGTATGAAATATTAAATCAATGTATTTAAGGTTACTCTTTTATAACTAGACAGTTTTTTCAAAAATTTTTATACAAATGATAATGATCATTATATTTGCTTTATAAGATTACAAGTGAGCAATAAGAACTTGGTATGACAGTGTGTTTAAAAATTTGTTATGATATTACCATTCGTTCTTCGTATATACATTTGACTTTATATGTGATAAAAAGTTTCGATAATTTTTTGCAAACTTAATTGATAATTATTTGAGATAATTATTTTTTAGTTTATTTGCGTACAAATTTGAGAGAAAAAAAATAATATGTTTATATGGTACATATATCGATATATAAAATATCAATTATCAAATTATCAAATTATTCACGGTATTACTATTTCAATTAACATATCTTTTTTAGTTTATTTCAGTCATTTAAATGGAGTATCTAAAATAGATCAACCACTTATATTTTGGATAGAAAAATCTTATCTTTCTTTAATAATATAAAATTTGATAGTCAGTATTTTATTTATTAGTGGTAGTGAGATATAAAAATAGTGAATGCAAAATTGCATAAAAAAATTATCATAGCAATTTCTTTCATTATCATTCTTTTATATATATATATATATATATATATATATATATATATATATATATATATATATATATATATATATATATATATATATATATTATAACCAGTCTTATTTAATGTAAATTCATATAAATTTTAATTTGATGATTTTGTAATATTTTCTATGATCACTTAAAATCAATATATTATCATAATTTAAATTATTTTAATTAAGAAAATACAACATGAAATTAAAATTTATTTATAAGAATATCAAAATAATATAAAATAAATTATAATTTTCTTCTAAATTATAAAGAAATTGAGAACATAACAAGTACAAATTATATAATATGACGAGTAAAAATTATATAAAAGTTTAAAATTATTATTAGCTACATATAAAGTACAATGTTTCTTAATTACTATTTTTTATAAATATTCTTTATAACATTACTATTATTTTTTTATACATTACAATTAAATAATTAAAAATGTAAATTTATTTTAGAAAATTAAAAATAAATAAATTATAAAGTTGTGCAAAACACTAGTATTTGTATTTCGTTTTCATTTGAATTTGAAATATACAAAGAGATAACAAAAGGAGGGTATGCGGTGACTGAAAATGAGTAACCGTTGTGACTAGCGGCTAAAATGGAAACCAAGTTTGTGAGTACATTTGTATTTGTTCAATTAATAAAATTATTTGTATTTTACCTTAATTCCTATAAGCTTCCAACACCAAATCCGTATAGCCCAAGTATGGAGTGGAAAAGAGAATTGTAGGAAGCAATTTGATTGATATCTCGGAAATTTTGATTGTAACGGAATGGTGTTATTAACTTGAATTAAGAACATGAGTAAATTCAATATTTTTCATTCTATTTTATGAAATTTTAATCAAAATTGAGATCCACAAACTTACATTAAGAAGTTGTTAGCTCGACTTTTATCTATGTTGAATGTCATTTATATTTGTAATTTTAATATATATGTCTAATATTATAACTGGTAATTTATAATGATATATGATATTTCTGGAAAAAAAAAAATATTTTTTGAGCAAATGAAAAGAAATCCAACCTTAATTTATTATTTAAGTCACATATACATTTTCGATTAGATTAGATTTTAATATAAAAAAATGTAAAACATAATAATTATTAAATTTATTTTAAAAAATAAAAGTAAAATTCATTCTAAAAAATTAACGTAAAATTATTCTATTTATATCAAAACTCACGAATGTAATACCGGTGCTTTGTCTGTTAGAAAAAACACTTTCTGGACAAATTTTCATTACATTAAATGAATTTAAAACTCGATTTTTTTTTTTGCCAAATACTCGAAAAACTTGTTTGAGAACTGTTATCATGGCAATTTTCCATTAGTATTGATACTGAGTTGGACCGAAATAAAATGCATCCGAACCCAAAAATTAAGACCTTCCCTTTACTCCACAGCCGCTTTCACAGGTCCCCTGCCACCTCGCTTTCTCTTTCAACTAAAATGCCCCAGACGTCAACTACCACCGCCACCGCGGCCGCCACGAAAATCTCAATTTTCCGCTCTTCTCGCCTTAAAGATATTCTCTTAGCGCTCTCCCTTCTCTTAATTCTCCACCTCCTCTTTCGTCCTCCGCCGCCGCCACCATCATCTTCCTTCTCATGCGCCGTCGCCACAGGTTCAACCGCCGGTCCCACAAAACGCCACCATCTCCTCTTTTCAATTGCTTCCTCCGCCTCCTCCTTTCCTCGCCGCAAGTCCTACCTCCGCCTCTGGTATAACCCCAACTCTACTCGGGCATTCGCATTTCTGGACATTAATTCATCTCTTTCCGTTGATCTCACCCTTCCTACCGTGATCCTGTCCAAGGACATCTCTAGTTTCCCCTACACCTTTAAGGGCGGCCTGAGGTCGGCAATTCGGGTGGCTCGTGTCGTGAAGGAGGCGGTGGACATGGACCAACCGAATGTGCGGTGGTTTGTGTTTGGCGACGATGACACTGTGTTTTTCGTTGAAAATCTGGTAAAAACGCTGTCCAAGTATGACCATAATCAGTGGTATTATATAGGGAGTACTTCAGAGAGTTATGAACAGAATCTGAAAAATTCATTTGATATGGCCTTTGGTGGTGGAGGTTTTGCAATAAGTTATTCATTGGGTAGGGTTTTGGCTAGGGTTTTGGACTCATGTTTGGTACGCTATGCCCATCTGTACGGGAGTGATGCCAGGATTTTCTCTTGCTTGGCAGAGTTGGGTGTTGGGTTGACTCGTGAACCTGGGTTCCATCAGGTATGCTTTGGTCTTTTGTCTATTTAATGATACTCCTTTATATTTCAATAAATTGAGTTTTGTGATGGTTTATTACTGTTTGATCATATGATTTGATCAATTAAAGATCTTGTTGAATCGTAATGAATATTTAGTCATATATTGTTTACCAGTCGCTGTTATCCTAATCAAAACAAATTCTCTTTTGACTTGTTCTTGCACTTTAGGTTCAAGTAATTTTAGATTTTGATTAGTTTAGGCCATTTCTAATTCTGATTCGGTGAAGTGAAATTTTTTGGATTAAGAACATTAAGACTTTGTGGCTATATATGTTTGGTTATATATTGTTTACTTTTGAAATATCTAACTATTTTGTGTGGTTACAAGTTTGGGACTTGAACATTTTTAGTAAATAATTTTAGAGACTGAACTTCTTAGTCAATTGAGTGTCAATGAAATATTAGTATTTTTATTTTTTTAGCAAATATTTTCTTTTATTAAAACTTTTAGTTTTTAATTTTTTTTTCTGGTCTTTGCTCTGTTTTTCTGTTTTTATTTGAATATGATAGTTCATTTCTTTGCTAATGATTTACCAGTTAGTCTATTTTTACAGATTTGATTAGAGGATTTGAGGTTGTCAGCTCGAATAGTTTTCAGGTTTCGATTGAGCTGAATGACATGGTCAATGTTGTTATAAGGAGATACTTTTCATTTTAGCCATGTCTTTGTTCATGGTATATGAGTTGAGCATGTTAATGGTGTATGAGTTGAGTATGTTCATGGTAAATGAGTTGATTATGTTTACCTATCATATAAAAGATGGATTTCTTGGATTTTGGAGATGGAAGAGGCAATTTTCAAATTTAATTGATGTGTTCCAGGTTGATATGCGGGGAAATTTGTTTGGCATGCTTTCTGCACATCCATTGTCACCTTTACTGTCCCTTCATCATTTAGATGCTGCAGACCCACTCTTTCCTAATATGAGCAAGTCTCAAGCGGCAGAACACCTTTTCAAAGCTGCTAATGTTGATACTACCAGGATTTTGCAACAAACAGTTTGCTATGACCGCACAAGTTCTTTGACTGTTTCAGTTGCTTGGGGTTATTCTGTTCAGGTGTTTGAAGGCAATGAACTTCTTCCAGATGTCCTTTCACTTCAGAGGACCTTTAGACCATGGAGGAGAGCTGCAACTGCTGACTCCAGTCGTTATATGTTCAATATGAGAGAATATCCTAGGGATCCATGTAAAAGACCACTTGTCTTTTTTATGGAAAGTGTTTCATCTGTTGATGGTGGTTTTTGGAGCACTTACACCAGGCACAGTCCTGGGGATTGCTCTAGATATAAAGCCATTAAGAATTTGGAGCAAGTCATAGTGTTTTCCCATAGACTAGAACCTGATAATGAACAGGTATTGACTTTATTGGTTTGGATAATCCTGAGTTGAAATAAGCTGGCTAGCGTCTCATTTTGTTTTCATGTTTTGGTTGCTTGTGCTAATCTCACCTTAATGTCACTTTGCCTTTATTTCAGATGAAGGTTCTCCGACGACATTGTTGTGACATTTCTTCCTCATTTAATGAATCCATGGTTATTAGCATTAGGCAGTGTGGGGCTGATGAACTGATTTCAATGCACATCTAGCCTTTCATGGGGAATTACTGCTGTACAGAAATGCAATGACATGATATTTTAGGGAAGGAGTATGAACCAATTTTGCACCCTTGGCTGGTAAAGTCTCTTGAGGATTTTCTTGGATTCCCCCTCTTATCTTTTCTTCTTCTTGCTTCACTCTCTTGACCAGTAAAGTTACTTTTTCATGCTTGTTTCTTTTGTCAAATTCAATGGATTCCCCCATAGTTACCTGGAGCATAGTATGTTTCAGGTTGCAGTGTGGGAACGTGGATGACAAGCGCCAACTGCGTTGGTGTATGGTAAGAAAGGTGTGGGTTTAGTTGGAATGCTACTTTGGAACGTAGGATGTGAATTATACTTACTCGGGACAATAGGCTTTTTGTTATTGAAATTTTACCCTAGTAGCATTTCATATCTTATGCTCTTTTTAAAATACGAGAAATACTGTAATATTTTTTAATTGGGATGGTATATTTATAAAAAAAAAAAAAAAAGGAGGAAATTGATATTAATTAATTTGATAGTTTTTGTTTTTGTCATAGCAGAGGCATTATGAAAACGCTTAATTCAAATTACAATGTGAATTATAATTGTTATTATTTTACTTTTTTAAATGGCTGTATAAAAGTTTTTTTTTGATCAATTTGAAAAATTACTCCATCTAGGCTAGGATATAATGAGGCAAGCTACTCATGAACTATTTGGGCACAACTCACAAAATATTCCAAATCGACTTGGCTCTGATCGAGTCGAGTTCGAACTTGAGTAGTTCAAGTAGCAACTTGAGCCATGTTCGAAAACCAATGTATTCGACTCAGGTAGTTTGTGAGTATAATTGAATATTCAATTTTTATATAATTTTAAGTATATATCATACTATAAATGATATTTAAAATTAATCTATCATTTCGAACTCAAGTTTTGCTTTAACATTAATAAATAGTTTATTTAGTTTTTTAATCATTTGAGTGAAGCTGGGTTCGAGTTGAATTTGAGCATGAAAATTAGAACTCAATTAGGCTTGAGTCTTTCTTGAGTTTCGAGTATGGATTTTTTTAATTGAGTCAAGCTGGGTTCGAGTTGAATTTGAACATGAAAATTAGAACTCGATTAGGCTCGAGTCTTTCTTGCGTTTTGAGTATGGATTTTTTTAATTGAGTCAAGCTCAAGCTTAACATTGTATTGACTTGACTTGGCTTAAGTATATCCTTATATCTAGCCCCACAAACAACCTATTAAGGATATTGGATAAACATCAATCGACCATAACTGACCATCTAATGTTAATAAAACCTAAAAATTAGATAAAATTATTGACATAGCATTAAATAAGCCTAGAAAAGAGGGAAACTTATGGACTTACCATTAAATAAGCTTGGAAAAATAGGAAAACTCCTAATTCTCTCACTTAATGTGAAATATCCTAAAGAATAACAATTGTTGTTTGTAATTTTTCTTTGGTTACCCCTTAAATCATATTTCTAACGTTGGGGCTCTAGTTTTGACAATCCAATGTGCGTTCCATTGCATTTAGGATTGCAAAAGTACCGTGTTCTAAATGATGTACCACGTACCAAATAAGGCTCTCTCTTGCGTACCTTACACTAAGTTAAACTATGAATTTTGCCTCCGTACCTGTACAACAATCTGAAATGTAACATCCCAGGTAACTATGGTTTGCATCCCTGCTGCTGTGAATACCTGTAGGAGTTTGCCTTTTGTGATGTCACTTTGAGACATAGTCATGACTGAATCTTCATAATAAGGATAACTTTGAGAGATAACTGTATTTTCATAATGAGAATATAATAGAATGACTTGATGGCACTCAGATGTATATGTTATGTACTTGCTGAACAATGATGGTATGTTAACAGAGTTGATATCCCTGCCTTCTTTGAGGACATACAACTTGTTACTGTTATTTCAGTATTTTTTTGACTAACGTTGTAATGAATTGCCACACTGAATGCTGTTAATACCTTTGCTTTTTATTTTTTTTTTGTGCTTTTTTTTTTCCTCAAATATTTGTAAATCAATGACTGCTGAAAAGGGGCATAATATGACATGCATATTGCAGCACTTCAATATATTGTGTACCGGATGCAACCAGAGTTGAACTGCCTAAAGCAAGATGTGTTTGATTTTTCTTTAATCTTGAAAAACTCTGTGCTTGCACACGATTTTTATTTTCTAGTTATCTGGAAAATTTTCTTCTGAAAAAAATGAGGCTTTCTCAGTAAGTAGATTTTTGAACACTAGTTTTTCAAGTTCTCCGAGTTCGCAAACCAGATTTTTCAAAAATGAATAGAAAACTGAAATAGTCAAGTCAGGTATCTCACTAGTTAATAACTGTATGGAAAATTTGATTTCTAATCTCTGTCTTTTTGTTCTGTAAATGACATGTAAGCTTCTGATCGAAATTGGTTTTCTGGAAGTATGGGTTTCATTTCCCTTGTATTATCTGGAAGAAAGAAAATTTTGAAAGGTTCTCGAACGTTGAGTAGGATTGTCTATATGATATTCTTGTATCACATAATTGACTTTTTTTGTTCTTTTCAGGGGAGAGATGCATTGTTGAGAGACGGAGAGTATCCATATTCTCAAGCAGTTCTTTAATTTTTCAATGACTGGATTGCTTCATTCGAAAGGGAAACCATTTAGATTGATTTACTTGTCAGCTATAGTTCCAATGGGCATTTACGTGAGGGACTTTGATAAAAGAGGTGATCTAAGTATGCCAGTACATATAGAGAATGGGCACCTGACATGATGACCGACTGTGTGTGTTAAACAATTTGATCTCAGTTCCCCATCTGCTGCATTTGTTGTGTGATTTGCAAAGCATTTAGTGAGTTTACGGATCTTGTGAAATTTGGGTTGAGGGATAATAATTCTCAACTGTGTATGCATACAAAATATTCGAATAACGTTGAATTTGGTAAGGTCAGAGTACAAAAGAATTCTTGGCACTGACTTAGCTTTTCAAATGATTTCTTCTTCGTGCCATGCTTTCCGGTGTGTAGCATTTGGGATTGTCGTCTATCATCTCACAAGCTCGATGTATCGTAATGTACTCCAACGTAGATAATAATGCAATAATCAACTGCTGTTGAGAAAATCTTTGTTATTTATATTTGTTCTTATTAAGATTTTTGTTTCTTAATAAATCAAAAATATATAATACGAACGCTGTTATGTGTACATATATGAATATAAATATATAAATGCATGTGTGTAAATGTGCACTATTTGGTTCAAAAAAAAAAAAAAAACTGAAATTCAGTTCAGTTCTCAGTTTTTATTTTAAAAATTTTTAAGAAATTTGGTTCTGTTTAGTTTTTGTGTGAAAGAAATCGAAAAACTGAACCGAATCGGATTGTGTGTGTGTGTATATATATATATATATATATATATATGGGAATCAAATCCGTGCCTCATAGGTTAGCACGCAGCATATCATCCATTGGGGCACATGAGTATCATGTCTAAAATTAAAAGTAAAAATCATATAAATGGTTACTGATTTGTGAATCAAATTGAACTAACATTTTTGCTTTTGTTTGGTTTTGGTTTAAAATTTTATTTATTTTAGTTTGATTCGAAAACCGAACTAACCGAATGTCCGCTCTATATACAAAAATTTTGAGGTATACACTTTGATTTGGGATGATTTAAAAGAATTTTGAGTTGTAAATTGATTTAGCTATAAACTTGAATTGAATTGAATTAAATTGAAACAATATTGTGTAGTTTGATTTTTAAACTGTTTGCAATAAATAATTTCTCGTTAATTTTGAATAACAAAAAATTATATTTAATTTTTAATTTTTGCTATTTATTGATAAATTTCCCGTAATGTCTCTTATCCTTTCATAAAGATGATTTCATTGTATGCCTTTTCATTAAAAAAAATCTCTTTTTTGTATTCCTTACTTTTAATATTTAGATACCATTATTAGGTTTTCCAAAAATAGGTTAAAAAAAACAATATATTAGCAATAAATATTAAAAATTTTAATTATATGATACAAATTAATTAAAATACTTATATATATATATATATATATATATATATATATATATATATATATATATATATATATATATATATATATATATATAATTTTTCTCAAAAAAAAAAAAAAATTCATAACAACTGATTGGCCCCTCAATCATTTGCAAAAATCTGAAATAATAATGATAATTGTTAAAAATGTTATTTATATTCTCTCATTAGAGAATAATGACTTGTATACATATGATTTTTAATTATTAAGACATATAATTATATAATTATTATATTATGAATATTTATATTTGATAAGGGTAAAAATTAGATCAATGAGATTTTAGCCCATGCTGCAGTCCAAATCCATCTCCAAGAGGGTTATTTTAGTCTTATGCACATCTTTTGAAGCCTTAGCCACATGTACCTAATGGAAGGACAAATGTCCCATCTAAAATGGACAGTTATACCACTTTCAGTGGAAGATCTAACAAATGACTTTTTGACCAAGCCTCTTTAGCTTGTCCTCTTCATTCCTTTCTGGTGGCTCAAGCCTCTGAACAAACTCTTCGACTGCTACTGCTCGTCTTCTTCTCTTAATGAAGAGATAATTGACTTTAGAAAAGCCTGCTGTCACATTTGAAATTTGGTCACTTGCCACCTCTTGTCGGTCCAAGGGCGGCTTTTACCCATCTGCACCTGAGATATCATGCAATAATGATCTAGACATACCTATTTGCAGTGATAGAGGCATGTCTTCTTGACACGTCATCTTTACTTATCCCAAGAGAGAGAGAGAAGGATATAAAAGGGAAAGACCAACACCATACTCATATTAGCTCACTCTACAACCTCTCACCTCCTTCTTACACTCTAAATTTTTTTGTATTCAAGGAGTCATCTTCTTCCTCTAGACCACTAACTTTATAAGCTTGAATTTGACTTAAGCATCAATCCTTGGACGTGAATTTTCTCTTTGTAAGTTTATCATCACCCTCATTCTAGTCCAAGAACATGCCTAAGCCCAAATTGTCCAGTGTAAGTCTATCTTCAAAGATCAAATACTAATCAAAATGGCGCCGTCTTTGGGAACAACTTGCTAGGTTTTTATGGGTAAAATATGGAAATCTCTTTTCTTTCTTTGAAGCTTGCCATAATGGTTTGCTTTTCTTTCTTGTGAATTGAGACTACTCGCAAAGTTTTAAAAACCCACTTTACACTTGCAAAAGAAGCTTTCACCTATACATGCAACATGACCAATCCAAATGAGAAAGACACACCTCCACCTACAACAAACCTCCTTCTCACGCATAAGCCAGAAACTCACATGCTTACACCCACCATCCCAAATCCTCAGCCTTTGGACCTAGCTTCCTCCTTATAGCATCTAACTAGCCTATTCACTCAACAAAGTGCAACAGGTCTAAGTAACACCACATCTAGTCCCATTCCTCCTCATTTAGCACCTACAATGCAGTTCTTAGAGATTACAATAGCCACCATACAAGTCATACAGATGCCTTTAGCCCCTATAGTTCCTTATATACCCCTTATTTGTGGACTTGACCATTGACCTCCAATGAATAGAATGCTGGCTTTCATAGCACCCTAGGAGTTGTAGGTGACCATAAACCAGAAGTGTTGAGGAGGTTGTGCCTTCGGTTAGCAATAGGCCAAATTGGTAGGGATAAATCCCCACCTCATGGCGAACAGTCGCATGCACGAAGTAGGGGTGTGCATGATGAAGATAGAGAGCACTCTAAAGAAAGAAGACACTTTAAACACCCGCAGAGGGATGATGAAGAGAGGGCGAGTAGAGGGGGGATAGAAGATAGGCAAGGGATAGAGATGGTGATGGAAAATGGGAGGAGAGAAGAAATAGAGAAGATAGACGTCTGGATAGACAATCTCGAAGAGGAGAAGCCTCACAGTGTGCTTTTTCTCATCGAGACGATCAAAGAGGTTAAGAGGTGACCAACAAAAGTAAACAGGAGGATGTGAGAGAGGTAGTGAAGAAAGTCCTCAAAGAGATGGGTAACGAGAAAGGAAAGAAGACTCCGGATAAGAATTTGATTTAGCTCATGAGTACTATTTGTGAGAAGGAAACGTAACTTTAAGATGCCTGAGAAATTCAAACAGTCAATTATCTGGAGATATAATGGGGAGTCTGACCCAAGAGTCCATGTTATGGACTATAAACATGTAGTGGAGTTACAAACCATTAGCGATTAATTACTATACAGAGCCTTCAGGGGTTCATTGGAAGGAGCGGCTACAAAGTGGTTTGATGGGTTAGGAGAAGGGACCATTAGCTCATTCAGAGAGTTAGTGAGAACTTCACTCATTGGTTTACAACTAGCATCCCTGTCGAAAGGAGAACACAATCCGTTGAATAAGTGAGTTAGACAGAAGGGGAGACTCTCAGAGATTTTATAGCTTGCTTCAATAGAGAAGCATTGAATGTGACAAGACTGATCCAAGCGAGGGCAGTTGAAGCACTTTAGAATGGTATAACTCATGTAGATTACTTCAAGGCCTTATATAGACACGTACCTCAATCCTTAGAGGAGGCGATGGCTATAGCTTAAGAGTGCATAAGATAAAATGATGCTTTATCTAATTTTGAAAAGGAAGAAAAATGAGTCTAATGCTCTAGAAGAGAAAAAGCTAAAGAAGAAAGAAGAGGAATCAAAAAAAGAAAAGCAGTAAGATAGGTCAAAGAGCAGAGGACCCAGAAGACCCTATTTCGATACTTTAGAGTTAACACCTCTCAATGCCACACCAACTAAAGTGTTCACCTCCTTCTAGGATTAGAACATATAGGCTAGGCCTAAGCCAATCAGAAAAAATCTAGAGCTCAAAGATAAGACTAAATACTATCTCTTTCAAAACACTCATGGTCATAATACTAATGACTGCAGATCATTGATGGAGGAGATAAAGATACTTTTCCAGCAAGGATACTTAGGTAGATTTGTGAAGGATAGAAGTGAAGGAGATACAGATGAGGCAAGCCCTAGTAGAGATAAGGAGAAATAGATTGTTAATGAAAATTTAGTTGGAATAATAAATTGTTTGACTAGAGGGCCTAGTGAAGAGTCAATTAGTAAAAATAAAGCTAAGGCTTTAGCTCGCAGCAGAGAGGAGCTCAAATTTATTTATTGAGCTCTTCTCTGCTGCGAGGTAAAGCCTTAGCTTTATTTTTACTACTAATTGACTCTTCACTAGGCCCTTTAGTCAAACAATTTATTATTCCAACTAGTTTGGTAAATTTGTTAATAGCTGAAGCATATCAGAAGATGGGTTTGAAGGGGAAAAACCTGAAGGATCTCAATAACCCAGTACAGACGTTGGATGGATTTGAAGTTTTTGCACTTGGAGTTATTAAACTATCTTGCACCATTGGTAGTGCTCCAAACAGTGTCACGGTGATGGCCACATTTGTAGTGGTAAAGGTCCCATTAGCTTACAATGTCCTTTTGGGAAGGCCATTACTATATGAATTAGATGCCTCAGTGAACATTAGAAGATTGAGAATGACTATTCCCAAGCTAATAGGGGGTGAGTTTTATGTGTATGAAACTCAGTGAAGGAGCGAAAAAAAAAAGTAGATGTAGGGAGCAAGAAGAAAAAGATCACTATTGAATTCGAGGAGGGTGATGGAAGCCAAAATTCCTAAAGTGAACAAGATAGCACATCAAAAAATTGAACCAACTGAGTAGTTAGAGAAATTCTATATTAGAGAGGAAGAAATAGAGAAATTTCTATTAGTTAGTTCTTCTTTGACCGACCAATAGAATGAAGAAGCTCATCATTTCCTTATCAATAATTTGCCTACATTTGTATGGACTTCTTCATATATAAAAAGGGTAAGCCCTGAAATTACTACTCATTACCTTAATGTTGATCCTACCTTCACACCTATAAAGTAGAAGAAGAGGTGTTTCAGGGTAAAGAGGCCAGTAGTAATTGATGTTGAATTGGTCAAATAGATGGGAGCTAGCTTTATTAGAGAGGTCCAATACTTTAACTAGCTAGCTAATGTTGTATTGGTGAAGAAGCTGAATAGGAGTTATCAAATGTGTGTAGACTTCACTAACCTCAACAAGGCCTGTCCAGAGGACTCTTTTCCATTGCCTATGATTGATAAGTTTATGGATTTAACTGCCAGAAATGGATTTTTGTCCTCTCTAGATGCAAAGCAAGGGTATCATCAAATAAGGATGCATTTAGAACATGAAGAGAAGACATCTTTCATCATTAAGAAGGGGACTTATTACTATATATCCATGCCTTTTATTCTCAAGAATGTAGGGGCCACTTGTTAAAGGCTTGTCAATATGATCTTTAAAGAGTAACTAGATAAAAATCTAGAAGGTTATGTGGATGATATGATAGTGAAGAGTAGAAGTTTTAAAGAGCATATCCGAGGCCTAAGAGAGGTATTTGAAGTTATGAATCAATATGGCATTAAGCTTAATCTAAAAAAGTGTGCTTTCTTTATTAAAGGGGCAAATTCCTATGTTTTATGGTTAGTGAGAAAGGAACACAACCAAACTTGAACAAGGTGAAAGCTATCCTTGATATAACACCTCCTTGCAATGTGAAGGAAGTACAAAGGTTGCCAGGCAGAATAGTAGCTCTCAGTCGGTTCATGTCTGAATCGGCTAAAAAATACATGTCATTTTTCAAGAAGTTGAGAAAGACTAATTCATTTGATGTTAGAAAGCTTTCGAAAAACTCAAATCCTTTATAAGCTTAGAGAAAATATTTACTAGACTGCTTTCGGGCAAAGAAGTACTCATATACCTATCCATTTCATATCAAGCCATCAGTTTTGTGTTGATTAATGAAGAACGATCTATTCAAAAGCATATCTTTTACCTCAGTAAGGTTCTTCAAGGGGTCAAGCTAAACTACTTTCCCTTAGAAAAGCTTGCATATGCATTATTGTTGTCTACTCGGAAGTATAAGGTCTATTTGAAAGCACATCAAAGCATAGTTGTTACATATCAACCACTTTAAAAGGTCCTCCATAGGCCAAAATTGTCAAGCAGAATGTTGTGCTGTAGATCAAACTAGGATAGTGTGGACTTCAGTACAAGCCTTAAGCAACCATCAAAGCTCAGGTTTTGGCTGACTTTATTTTAGAGTACTCATTCAGCCAAGAGCAAAAAGAGTCTGAAGTGGCTAGTGAAAGGGAAGAAGAAGCAGTGGCAAAGATGAGGACCCCTCCTATTCAGAATTTCAACCCCATTTAAGAGCTCTATGTTGATGAGGCAAGTGGTAATTGAAGGCAGTGAAATAGGCATAGTATTGAAGAAAGAAAATGGCATTCTATTAGAATATGCCTTAAAGTTAGACTTCACCACTATAAATAATGTTGCTGAATATGAAGCGGTAAGACAAGGATTATAGTTGGCAAATTGTCTTTGGCTAAAAGCTCTTCGAGAGTATAATGATTCTCAACTGGTAATTAGGCAGATCATGGGAGAACTTGAAGCTAAAAAAGATTGTATGATCAAAAATACTTGGGAAAAATAAAGGCCATTATAGAGAAAATGCAAGAACGAGGAGTTGATGTACAATTCTACAAAATTCCTTGAATAGAAAATTATCAGGCTGATAGTTAAAGCAAATTGGTTGCCACTCATTCTAGCAATTTGCTTAAGAAGGTCTTTATGGGTTTGTTGGCTTCCATAAGTATCGAGGAAGCTGAAGAGACAAATACAGATTGATGAAGAAGTTTATTGAATAGACTTCATTAAATCATATTTTGGAAAAAGATTAGCTACCTAAAGATTAGAAAGAAGTAAAGAAGGTGAAGTACCAAAGTGCTTATTTCTCTCTACATATTGGGATTCTCTACAAAAGGGAATATTCTTTATCGTGGTTGAGATGTTTGAAACTAAGTGAAGCAGAATATGTCCTTAAAGAGATTCATGAAGACTCTTATGGAATGCATATTGGGAGAAAGACATTAACAGCTAAAGCTATTCACTAGGGATATTTTTGGCTTTAAGTGAAAGAAGATGTTATGAAGTTGGTGCAAAGATGCCATTTTTGCCAAAAGTATGGTAGTGGTAAGAATACCCCTACTGCATATTAGATGCCTATCTTTTGCCTTTGGCCTTTACGAAGTATGATATTGATATAATGGGCCCTTTCCCCATGTCATCATGGCAAAGAAAATTCCTCCTTGCAGTGATGGAGTATTTTACCAAGTGGACTAAAGCTGAGTATCTAACCACCATCTATGCTGAAAAGATTATTAGCTTTCTATGAAAAAATGTTTTATGCAGATTCAGAGTTCCATACTAGATTATCAGTGATGATGGCAAGCAGTTCGACAACACTTGAGTGAGATCCTTTTGTGCTAGTCATAAAATCAGCCAACACTTCTCCTCAATCTCTCATCCACGATCAAACGACTAAGCAGAAGTGGTGAACAGAACCATCCTACAAGGCTTGAAGTGAAGATTGGATGCTTGTGGTAGAAGCTAGTTTGACAAATTATACCATGTCCTATAGGCCTACCGAACAAACCTAAGAGAGCTTAGGTGAAATCCCTTTCAATTTAACTTGTGGAACTGAAGTGGTTATCTATGTGGATGTGGGTATGCCAAGCAAAAGAATCAACTTTTATGAAGAGGAGCAGAATGATCAAGACAATTGACTTAGATCTTCTACAAGACCTCAGAGATAAAGAAAGCATCTGGTAAGCAGCCTACAAATATAAGGCAGCTAATTATTTCAACAAGAAATTCAAATATAGGGTGTTTTGAACGTTAATTTTGTATCATCAAAATTACATTCAAAACTTAGTGGTGCTTAGACTTGCTAAATAGAACTCGAGAAGTCAAAAAACTGAAAAAATAGGAAAATCAAGAAACAGAGCCCTAGAAATTGAAACTTATCTATTTGAACCACTTCAGATCATCTGAGACTGAATAATGAACACAATACAATTGGAATGACAAAGAACAGATGAGAAACGAGCAAGAACGGGTGAAAATGGGCAAAACAAGCAAAATTGAAACTAGTTGTTGCACAAAACATGTGTGGGCGCCACACAAACCTATGCAGCTGCCGTAGAGCCTACAGCTGCAGCACAACCTTGTATGGCGCTGTCGCAGAGGCTTATGCCGTAGCTCATGCAATTTTTTGTATTTTTTATGATCCCACATTGGAAGTGCATGAAACTTTTCCCTAGCCTTTCCCCTATAAATATAAGCTCCCTGGTTTTGTTTTCCACACCTCTTCACTTTTTAACTTGCTTGATTAGAATTAGTATAAAGTGAACCTTCTCCATAAGCTTGATCCATTAAGAAATGAGCTTTTTAGTTTAAAGTTTTCTTTTATTTTTATTTTTGCTTTGCAAAAAAAGTTGGGTTGCAACTTTCCAAGCTGACCCATCAAGTCAAAAGCTTGCTACCATCCAAGGAAAGCAGCCGTTTGCCATTGAGGTAAGCCGCTATTCGCTGTCTGAGGCTGGTTGTTGCCAGCTATTCGAGGTAAGTTTCCTTTCCCTTTCCTTTTTCTTTTCTTCATTTATTTATTTATTTCATTTTATTTTCCCTCATTGGGGTCTCTTCTCACTCCAAGGCTTCTTTTGTTTTCTATTTCTCTTCTACCCTATACTCTCTAATTAGTCACTTTAATTCAATTCATGTTAATTAAAATATGACCTAATTAACTACTTGGTAATCAATTAATTCAACCCTTTTTTTAATTAATGAACTGAAACATTATTCTTCGGTAGCAAGATTAGAGTTTATTTGATTTTACTTGCATTTGCATGTCACATGGATTTCAAACTTTTTCAAATGGATGTTAAAAGTGTCTCTTTAATAGATTCATTGAGGGGGAAGTTTATGTTGAGCAAATGCTCCTTCCCTCATTTTGAACATCATGAACTTCCTAATCATGTTTTTAAATTAATTAAGGCCTTACATGGTTTGAAATAAGCTCCTACAGCTCGGTATGAAAGGCTTAGTTCATTACTTTTTGAAAAATGATTTTACTAAAGGCAAGGTTGACACAACACTTTTTATAAAAAAGGACAACAATGACACCTTAATTGTTCAAATTTATCTTGATGATATTGTATTTGGTGATACTAATAAAAATCTTTGTGAAGAGTTTGCTAAGTGTATGACTAGGGATTCTGAGATGAGTATGATAGGTAAGCTCAACTTCTTCCTAGGACTACAAATCAAGAAATGCAAGGATGTGATTTTCATCAACCAATCCAAGTACACAAAGGAGCTTCTCAAGAAGTTTGGAATGGATGGTTGCAAGACACCAATGAGCACATCAACTAAACTTGACAATGATGAAAAGGGTAAGCCCATAGATAAGAAGAAGTATAGGGTATGATGGGCTCACTTCTCTATCTTACAGCATCTAGACCTGATATTATATATAGTATATGTTTGTATGCTCATTTTCAATCTTGTCCTAAGGAATTTCATTTGCATTCGGCTAAAAGAATTTTAAAATATTTTCATGGAACTTTCACTTAGATATATGGTATCCTAGGGACACATCATTTAACATAATTGGTTTTTTGGATGCAGATCATAGAGATAATTTACTTGATAGGAAGAGCACTTCTAGAACTTGCCATTTTCTTAGTGAGCACTTAGTTTCTTGGTTTAGCAAGAAATAAGTTTTGATTATCTTGTCCACCACCAAAGCAGAATATCTAGTGGCAGGTTGTTGTTGCACTTAAGTCCTTTAGATGAAACAATGACTCAAGAACTATAGTCAAATAGTTGATCACATTCCCATCAAATATGACAACGCAAGTGCCATAAATCTTTCCAAAAACCCCATCCAACATTCTAGGAGTAAACATATAGGCATTAAGTATCAATTTTTGAGAGATAATGTGCAAAATGGTGATATTGTATTAGAATTTATTGATACAATAAACCAACTTGCTAATATTTTCACAAAACCCCTTAATGAAGAGAGATTGAACTTCATCAAAAGGGAGACTCGCATGCTTGATGGGAGTTCCTTGCAATAATTTTTTTACGCATAAAATATTTTCTTTGCATTTCATAAATTATTTTCTCATGATATCTTGAATTGATGTGATTCTTGTCTCATTTAATTCATTTGATTGAAAATGTGTATCTTTCTTTGACTTCATGAGATGTTTGTTATGATTGATTTATGAATGGTTTGGATTTTCATGAAGATTAGATATTTCTATGATAATTTTGCTCATTTACATCTACTTTGGTCTTGAAATTAAATGCCAAATGCATTAGCTTGATTTTCGCTCAAAATTTTTGGCTGACTCGTAAATTGCCATCGTAACTTATATTTTGTAGTTGCAATATTTGAAAAATATTTGCTTAATCATCAACACTATGATTCACAATACTATTTGAAAGCGCGAATTAAATTTTTAAAAATTCAAAAATTGAGATCGTGATGGTAAAATAGTTGTCGCGATTTCACATGTTGAAAAAAAAATTTAGTCATTTTAAAAATGGCTAGTTTTGTAATTAATGATTTTTTTACTACCTTTTACTTGGTTTTCACCAAATTTCAACCTATAAATATGCCATATTTCAATTCTAATAAGTTTACAACTCCTACTTCTTTTCCTACTTGAATTCTAAGTATTATTTCATCTTAAAGTCTTACATACTCTTCTACTTTCTCTCAAATTCTCACATTATTTTCTTTTATCTTTTATCTTTTCTTTCTTTTCTCTTTAATCTATTCTTTGCACAAATCAATGGCTTTAAGAAAGGGAAAAGAACCCCAAATCTCCCAACCATCTCCTTTTGAACTCATGAGAGGATTCACTAAAGAAGAATAAGAAGCCTGAAAGAAACTCCAAGACAAAACAATTCTTCCTACCAAAATTCCAAGACTAGTGTGCCTCAAAATATTAGGTATTGAAAATAGTTTTCTTGCCTACCTCAACAATATACTATAGGGAAAGTTTATGTTTATTGATGAAGATGGTTATGAGGAATTAACCAAATAATTTCTTGCCACCTTAGTTGTCCACTGATTTATGATTTTTTAGTACTCTTTATGAACTCTCCCTCAATGATTTGGCTAAAATTTTTGACTTTCAAAACCCAAGGATTCTACACCCTTTTTGGACTAAAATCTCCATAGAACCTAAGTTTGATCCCAAAACCTCTTTAGCCAAACATATCAAATCTCTTTCTCATTGGATACTTCATAGGATTGTCACCCTCTCTATAAATGCAAGAGGAGATGGCAATGAAAAAGTATCACAAAAGATTTATTTTTTCTTCATGGCCTTATCAAAGGAAAGGGCATTCAACTGGCCATTTCCTCATTGATCAATTTGTTCACCTTTCCTCCATAAAAAAGGGTGTCATTCTTCTTTCTTCTCACATCACCACTATCACTAAACATGTTAGTGCTTTTACTCCTCCATATAAAGCCTTTTTACAAAACTGTTTCAAGAAATCCCTCATAGACATCCAATATATGATTAATGCCAAAGCTTTAAGAATTGACAAGGATGGCAACTATAAGTACATATTTGGTGAAAAGGAAGTACAAGAGAAGGTTAGAAAAAGGCCAAGAGTAACAATTGGTGAGAGTAGCCAAGCTCAAGAAGAAGGATAACCCTAAGTCCCCTAGTGCCTATACTTCCTCATAAGGAACCTAAACCTCTCCTCTAACCCATTTTTCCACTTCCAACATTAAAAAGATGTTTAACAAAATTATGAAAAGGCTAAACCTTTTGGGACATTTTCATCAAGATATCCATGACATTCAAAGACACATAGGTCTCCCTCAATGTGATTTAAAGAATGGGAACCAAGTAAAGATGAGGAAGAGGAAGAAGAAGATTGATTCTAATTCCTTAGGATTTTCATTTTTCTTTTATTTCTTTTAATTTCATTCCCATCTTTTGCACCCATGAAATTATTTTTTGGCACTTAATATCTTGATCATTGTATTAATTTGTTGAATGCAATTCTGATCTTTTAAATTTTCATTGTCTTTGAGTTCTATTTAATTCTTGTTATGATTTACTTACAATTCTTGATCCTTGTTGTTTCTTTCTTTCTTTGTTTTTTTTTTTCTTTTCATGGTGAATTGCCTTTCAATCTCTCTTTTTGATCTTGATGAAGGGGGAGAAAAGAACTAAAAAACAAGAATGAAATTAGACTTAATTAAATGTTTACATGACTTGATATATGAGAAAAATTATGATAAAAATATTTTTTAAGGGATCACCAAATAGGGGGGAGTTTTGTCCTTTCTAATGCTAAAATGGACAATTGTTATTGCAAGCAAACAATTATTATTTTAAGTTTTATTTGATTATCAAAATAAAAAATGGGGAGATTGTTGACCTAAGTTGGTTCACAACTTGGTCAATCTTTATTTTAATCTTGATAATTAAATTGAAAGTGATCTAATATTTGTTTCAAGTGTTTGTTTGTAGAAAATACTCTTTGAAAAGATTTAAAATTAGAGAAATAAAAAAAATCTTCAAGTCATATGGTGGACTTCTAAATTGCGGACGCAATTTAGTTATCGCGACCACGACTACGTTGAATGTGACAGAGAAATATTTGAAGGTAAAAGGAGCAAATTTGCCCGAAAACTTAAAGAGATTCATGATCGTGACCTTGCATGTGAAATCCATTTTGCGATCATGAAAAGAAGCTCATGACCATGACATTTATAAGGCAAAGTCTCTCTCCAACAGATAGTTAAACGATCAATAGGAAAGTGCCATGTGTCAAGTAACTGTTAGAGATATATGAAGATTGTGACCACGAAAATGGAGTAGCGGGCATGAAATAGGAGTTGCAACCATGACCAAGGCTTTATGACCATGATGGTGCTTTGACAGAGCATTAAATGTTGATTTTGTGGCTGCTATGGAAAATTGCTACCAACACCAATTGTAATGGATTTTTGGTGGCTGAAAACTATAAATATCCCTTCCAAAGACCCTTATAACTGTTAAACAACTTTTTATATAGCCAACCTCTTGCATTTTTTATTCTCAAAGCCTTAAATCTTTAATTTGTAATCTATGGTTGTGCTTAATTGAGTTTTGAGTGAGCCATTA
>CANTUT010001412.1:0-180000 GCA_947687605.1 Reutealis trisperma
TATATATATATATATACATACTATACATACATACATACATACATACATACATACATACATACATACATACATATATATATATATATATATATATATATATATATATATATATATATATATATATATATATATATATATATATATATATATACATATCTATATATATATATATACATATATATATATATATACATATATATATATATATATATACATATATATGTATATACATATATATATATTTATATATATATATATATATGTATATATACATATATATATGTATATATATATGTATATAATATATATATATATATATATATATATATATATATATATATATATATATATATATATATATATATATATCTATATATATATATATATATATATATATATATATATATATATATATATATATATATATATATATATATATATATATATATATATATATATATATATATATATATATATATATATATATATATTTATATTTATATATATACATGTGTGTGTGTGTATATATATATATGTATATATGTATATATATAACCGTTCCCGAACTTCGCTTTTTAGTATAGAACTTGTAACCGTTCACAAAGTAAATAGGATAGGTCGTAACATATCATAACAGACTCTTGGATAGATCAATAATGAATTAATTTGTTATTCTATTCGTAAGATCAGTGGCTTATGACAAAATAGACATATCAATTTGATTGTATAGGATAGAAATTTATGATTAATTTTTAGGTAGTGGTACTGCATTACACTTACATATGAATGAAACTAGTGCACAAATTCTGTCTCTAATTTTTTGTCTATATCAACATATCAATGTATAAGCTTCATTCATAAGGAAAATAGTAAGTAAAATAGAAAGGAAACTTTGCAGAATGATGAAGAATGAGTTATTTTAATTAAATTGTAACTTATTCAATGTATTTTGCAACTTCGGAGCAATTAAGAAGAATGTTGGATTAAGCCGCCTTATATTCTTCATCGGTCATCAATCTTATTTTAGGTCAACCGAATGGTCTCCCTAGATAAGTGAATATTGATAAAATACCAAAAGTATTTGTTCCTTCAGGCATTCCACCATCATCATTTTGAGCTAATCTTCTATGCCTTGTATAGACATTGGCTTTGAAATAATAAGAGCAGAATGATGAAGCTTCCTTAACTAGGTATGTATTACAAATGGAGCCTTCAACTCTTGCTTTATTTTTGATATTATGTTTCAAATGTCCATGAAATCTACAGCAGGTAAATATCATAGATTACAACATTTGAGTATAAATGAATGGATGTAATTGCAAATATTAATATAGGCAAATATTTTACCACTTAAATGGATACATCCATTGGTAATGAACGGACTAGCTATGCGAGCTTTGTAAGCAAGATGTATTGGTAGATGCTCCATGGAGTCAAAGAAACTTAGAAAAATGCATTCCAGTTTACACAAGATGAGTGGAATTGTATTTTCAAACCTCACCATGTTCTCTTCCCTAAGAAGTGTTGAAGTGAGTTCTTTGAAAAATAAACTCAACTCCATCAATGGTTGCTAGACATCCCTCGGCAAAATTTCATAGAAGACAATAGGAAGCAAGCATTGCATAAAAATATGACAGTCATGGCTCTTCATCCCAAACAACCTTAGTTTCCGCAGATCAACGCATTGACCCATATTAGATACATACCCATCAGAAAATTTCAGATCTTTCAGCTATTCACATAAGACTTGTTTGGCCTACTTATGGAACATATATTTTGCCTTCAGATATTTTCTAGACACTTCATCCATCTGTAACTCCTTATAGATACAGAACTGTTTCAAGTCCTGTCTAGATTTAGCATTATCTTTAGTTTTCCTTGGGATGTCCATTACCATGTTGAATATATTTTCAAATACATTCTTCTCAATATGTATGACATCCAAATTATGTCTAATCATATTAGTCCTCCAATATGGTAAATCCCAAAATATATTTCGTTTCTTCCATCCACATCCGCTTCGCTTTACAACTTGAGCATTCACATCATTAGCTCCTACTTCGGTCACCCTCATCAACTTCAAACTAGTTATTTCCTGCAACAATTCAATTCCCAAATGTATAGGTGGAGCAGATGCTCGAACAACTCTGTTTTTTATGAAAGTTATTTTGTTCTGACTAAAAGGATGATCAGGCAGTAAGAACTTGCAATGGCAATCAAACCACGATTGCTTACCCTCTTTAGGAAGAGTGAAAGAATTTGTTAGTTCCTTGCAATATGGACATGTAAGTCTACCCTAAGTACTCTAACTAGACAACATACTATATGCAGGGAAGTCACTCACAGTCCACATCAGAGCAACTTACAACTGAAAATTCTGCTTTATAGACCCATCAAATGTTTCGACGCCTATATCCTACAACCATAGCAATTCTATAATCAGAGACTGCAAAAATACATCCAAATTTTATTTTAGATTATTTGGTTTGGGAACTATTACAGACAGGAATATATACTCCTTCTTCATACACATCCCTAGAGGCAGATTATATGGCATCACTATAATTGGTCATGATGAGTATTGTTGTTGTCCAGATTGTCCAAAAGGTTAGAAGCCATCAGTGCATAGGCCCAAATGGACATTACAAATTTTAAAAGCAAAATCTGGATTCACCTGATTAAAATGCTTCCATGCTATAGAATCTAAACAGTGTCGCATCACCCCATCTTCCTCTACATGTTTCGCATGCCATCTCATATGCTTTGCAGTTGCCTCAGAGGCATACAATCTCTGTTACCTCAGAGTCAAAGGAAAGTAAAACATAATCTTCTATGGAATATTTTTTTTCTATAGACATGCACCCCCACGTCTTGGCTTATATCTTGGACAATCACAAAACTTACATGCAATTAAATTACTGTCTTCACCCCAATAAAGCATGCAATTATTCTTGCAACAATCAATTTTCTCGATTGGTAGGTCCAAACTCTGCATTAACTTCTTGGTGCTGTAGAAACTATCAACCATTGTGTTATCTACAGGCAATGACTTGTTGTACCATTGCAATATCTCATCATAACACCTTTCATATAGATGGTGTTCTAACTTGATTTTCAGAAGTCATGCCACAGTAAATAACTTAGACTATTTCTCATAGTCAAGCCATAATTCTTTGTTAGCTGCCTCTAACATATCATACAGTTTATGAGCGATTGGATTTAGAGCTTCCTCAATTCGATCCTAATCAAAATCCAGCCCAGACGCATCCATTAACATATTATGGTATGTAGTTGGAGGACAACTATCCATATCTTCACCGCTTACTTCTACCGCAATTGAAAATCCAGACCTACTAACTTCACCATGTAAATACCATTCATAATACTCCGGTACAAAACCCTTTTTTAGAATGTGCAACTGGACAGTATCTGGCTCAAGAAAATTTCAATTATGACATTTCTTATGGTTAAAAGGACATCGAACACTGATCCCACTTATGCACTGTGGCTGAGATATCATGAATTACATGAATTGGTCCAAACCCTCTAAGAATTTCAGATTCAAATACCCATTAGTAAGTCTAGAGTATATCCAATTCCTATTGGTCCTCATAATTATACCCTGTATATTCAACAGTATTAATTTATTTTTTAAGTCACACAAACAAAATTACATTTAAACTTATATGTTTGGTTATAATTTTAATTAAGTTTGCAATATCTAATTCTACATCCTTATATCTCCCTCCCTATAAGATAAGAACCTAACCCATTTAGAAACTCATTGCTGCATAACTGTTACTATTACATTCTACACTCATACATCTGCTGAAATTTTAGCAGCATCTTCTTACAGTTCTCCCAGTGCACCACATTTGAAAAAATCCACATAATTAGGACATTATTTCAATATGCACTAAGAGAACATGGTAGAAGATAGTACTGAAATTTCAAACATTTGTATGAAATAAGAATATACACAGATAGTTATACAGACAACGAGATCTCTAAACTGCCCAATTTGGACAATTAGATATCCTCTCACCATCCGATGAACAGGACATCAAATGGAATTTACGGCTAATCCTAAATGTGTTAATCATTTTAATTAACAATATCTTTGGACATTTGATTGTGAAAGTCCAAAAATAAAATTAAAATCATTTAAATTCATTCATTAATAAAATGGTATAGATTTGTCATACAATAATTGCAACATCACAATATGAGAACATATAATCAAAATTAATAAAATAAATTCACAAGAAAAATGTAAAATGTTGCTGAATACAATACAAATTCCTAAATGCATTGTGCTTTTTTCCATTTTTTACCGTATCATAATTTTACACATACATATATTATTACTTAATAATAAATATATTAATATCATATTAGATATTTTTTATATCATTTAGGAAAAATTTTAATTAAAATTCTTCTTAATCATTTAATTTTGAATATTTGAATTTTAATTATTTGTTAACATTAATTAAGCCGTTATGCATTATTATATTTTTTAGACTATTTTTCCTTTAAGAGGATATTTATCATTTTTTTAAAAATCTTATGAAATGTATTTAAAATTTCATTTTTAATAGCAAATTTTTAATTTACTACTTTCTTTTTATTTTTTGTTGAAATATTTTTACTCCTAACTAAAAAAATTTCTTTTTTTTTTTTGTATTTTATGAAATGCATTTATATTTCAATTTTTGGTAGCATATTTGTAGATTTTTTTTTATTTTTTAATGTGAAGAGAATTTTTGATATTTTATGAAATTCATAAGAAATAAATTTCACTTTTTATGGCATGATTAAACATAAATTTATGGTTCATTTTATCGGTATTATTAACGGATTTACTTAAAAAAAACAAAATGTTACGTCACTTATATATATATCTATAAATTCATATAAACTTAACAACATAATTAAAAATTACATTATAATACACAAATCAACCATAAATTACAAATTTACATCACAACATTTATTTTTTCATATACATTTACAAATAAACATAACAAACAACAAATTATACATAAGATAATTAAAAGAACATTACATTCCAAATTATTATATTTATATATTAGTATAAATAAATTAAATTATAGTATAGAACTCTTGACGCACAAATTCGACTTATATTGTTACCCCACACGTCAATTATCTGAAACAAAATTAAAATTCTATTAATAAAACTAAGATAATTAAAATAATTACTAACATAATTTAATAAAATAATTTCAATATATTTAATACTATCATAAATTTATAAAAAATTTACTAGCATATATATACATATCAATATATATATATATATATATATATATATATATATATATATATATATATATATATATATATATATATATATATATATATACAAATCTCAAATCTCAAGTCAATAGTCTAATCAAATAGTCTAATCAAGAATCCCATAATTATACATATACACAATAAAAATTAACAAAATTTCAACAAAATCAATCTAAACAAAAATTTAATTAAAATCATAATCAATATAGAGGTAATCATATAAATATTGCTGGAAAATTGAAATCGCCAGTGATGGATGATGGACGACCGGAATACGGGAGAGCTCAAACAACGGATGAGAGAAATGGCAGTGGAAGAAGAAGAAGAAAAAGAAGAAAGGGAAGAGAGAAAAAAGAAGGTGAATTAGTTATATTTCATGATTACTAATAGATCACCGATGGACTATGTGATGTGCCAAAATGCACACTAACAAACTACAAGTGCACAGGTCGTTATCAAGTAATAAAGTAGTAAGTATGAGTATCGTCTCTACGAGGATAGTATATAAGTACTAGCGCAAACTTCAACTATTGTCTAGTGAATAATCAAGATGAAGATTAATTAAAATAGGCTAAATTAACTAAGCTAATCTAAGAAAGCAAGTAAATGATATTGATGGAAATAATATAGACAAAGCTAATCTAAATATAAATCCCCCTAGTTTCTTATGCATATCAAACAATGGATTGAATTGGACTCCCACTAAATTAGATAAAAACCTTTCTCAAGTGATTAAATCCCTAACTTCCTAAGTATTATAGGGGAATCTCTTCTCAACCTATAATCAAATAGGAGTAGCATTAAGTTCAAGAGATTAACATCCAAAAAAGTCTTGTAGGTCTATCTCTAGTACCCCAATCAACTTTTTATTCCCATAAGTGATCTATCTATATCAGGATATCTCTACTCGTCCAATATAGAAACAATATCCAATCAACAAGTTAGCAATTGCTAATTAGAATAATAAGATTTATCATGAAAATAATACAACCAAAGATGAATTGATTAAAATTTAAATCCTTCAATCTATATAATCAAAACTAGGGTTCATTACAAATATAATTAATTCATATTAAAATTGAAGAACAAAGATGCAGAAAATAAAAGAGGAAGAAATCTCAAACAGATCTTGGTGATGTTCTTCGAAATCTTCTTTTCAATCTTCCACATTGACTTGGATCTTGGTCTTTAATTTGATTAAATCCTTAATATCTCTAGCCTTCAAACCTTTTCCATGACTCTAGGGCTTAGCCAACCCTCTTAAGTCTCTATTTTTACTCTATGGCGGCTCCCCCCTTAAAATGTTGTCTGATCTAATTTATATTGCTGAAATTTAACCTCACACGGCTGGACCCACAGCTGGGGTTCTAGCTGTGCGAACGATAAGGCTAAAGAACGTAACTTCCCATAGGCGAAACCTCAGCTGTGCCTCCATCCATGGGAGGCTACTGGATGAATTTCCAATTTGCTCTTGTCACACATCTGGAATTCTAGCCATGTGGTCACCTGTGGCTGCCCATATTCTTCCAAAAATTAGCATTTTGGCTTGGATTCTTCACCATTCTAGGTCACATTTGGTTCATGGCATCATTTGGCACTAGATTAACTAAAAGAACTCTAGAAAAGCACTAAACAAACAAATCAAACTCAATTTAAAGATAAAATATTATTAAAAACAAGGAGTAAAGTGTAGTCAATTAAGTGCTTATCACTATGCCATGTTGATTAAAAAATCCATTAGTTAAACGCTAATGGCAGTAAAAGGCACGCCTATTTTTTCACTTTTGTCAGTATTCCATCAGTATTATTTAGAATTTACTGACGGATTGTTGATGGAATGCCTACTGTAGAATAATGTCATCAGTAATCCATCAGTAAATATCTTAATTGATGCCAAAACATTGCTACGTATTCTATTTCGTTTGTAATTGGTCACCAAACCGTCGGTAAAATTTGGTTGGTATCCGTCAGTATATTCCATTAGTAATATTGCTTTTTTGTTAATAAATAGATGAACGATCTTAGAAACTTTTTCGTCAGTATTCTGTCAGTATTCGATCAGTATTTAGTTACGGATTGATTTTTATTGGTAAATCAATGGATTTTTGTAGTGAGTGATGGGTGCGGTTTAAAAGGTCTCCTTTTGTTTCTTAAAAAGTCTAGTGGAGAAAGCACTCATGGCATCTTGACTGAAGCGGTTAGAAGTGTTGGCCATTGGTACCTTTAAAATAAAAAATAGACAGGAAAACAGGTAAGAATAAAGGATTGTGAAGGAAAAAGGGGATGAATGTAGTGGAATGGTGAGAAAAGGATTCCCTCTATATGATTGGTCACGAGGTTTAAAAGTCAATAAGTGTGTGAGGTCTTTGTGTTTTGGGGTGACGAACCATTGGTTTAGAGTTTTGAGGTGTTTAAGGATTTACCTTGTCGAGTTTCTCATCTTATATATGCATGGCAATGTCATGATCCATATCGATAAAGGTTTCATAGGTATATGCATGAATATCTCTATTATTATGGTATATGGAATTTAAGGTCAACAATAAGATAACTACATGCACAAAAGTGAATGGTGGTTTGGTTTAGGATTCCTATCCCACTAGAGCAGCGATATACCTAACCATATGTGAAGCAAGGAGCCACATATGGGTCCAACAATACTGATTGCTCATTACACCACCAAAATGATTGATAATTCAAAGCAAGGTAGAATGCTTTTGCTATCTCCTAACATACCCAAAGAGAGTTGTTAAGCCAATACTACTCACCATCCAAAAGTCTTCCTAAAATAATCTTAGGCAAGGAGCCGTTATTATGCAAAATGATGCATGAAAGTCAAATTATACTTAATAAGTCAAATAGAGATTATTTTGGAAAAATTTTTCTTAACCAAATAGTAATCCTCTTATTTGCTTTCCTTTTTTATTAAAAAAAGGTGGCAACTAGTCCCCAATGGAGTCGCCAACTGTGAGACCTCTCCCGAACACCCCTTCCTAGCTTGCGAAATTCCCTTAAGGAAAGGCAAGTAATTGTTGAGGAGGTTATGGAACGAGTTTGGTTCTCACTATTGGAATGGCTATTGTTCAAAAAATTGATTTGTGATTTTTGAGAAAATGATTTTGGGAGTCGCCAACCTAATTTTATTTATTTTTTAAAATGGAAAAATTAAGGCAAATTCATTTCATGACTCCAATTTATTAATTTTTAATTAATTTACCCAAGGATAAAATCATTGGTCTCGAACCAGGTTGAGCTCGGGGACTAGATTTTTAGTTTTAAATAATCATAATTTGACTCTTAAGTTTAATCTGACTTAGAAAAATTAATTTCACAGACAACGTTTATAAGATGTCAATTATAAGTAAAATTCATGAACATGGTATAATATGAATGCATAAGAAATTAAAAGAATAATTAAGTAAAACCATCCACAAATTAAGAAGAGTATTCCCTATAATCCTTATGGATTTCTAGAAGAGCCACATAATTACTTCTTAATTTAAAATTAACTAAACTAATTGCATAAATTAATTAAAAATGGGATGTATTCTCTAGCCCTTAGGATTCTAGGAAGAGCACAAATTCTCTTACAAAAATATGAAAAATAGATAATTACAATTAGAAAATAAAAAGGGAAGGGGATTAATTGGGATTTAGATTTTTGGTTTGGATTTAAATTTCAAACTTGCCTACGTATCCCATTGAATGGAGGTCAAAACCTATATAGTTTATTCCATGATTAAGTAGAGGGGTTTAGAGATTGATCATATTAATTTTGGCTTCGGGTGGAATTGATAAGGAAAATGATGTACCTTTGCCCGAGTTGCATAGAGGGTTTTGCCGGATTAATGTTTTATTTTACCAATACCGAGGATTGGATTGATTGATGAATTAATTAATTAATTAAAGTGATGAATTAATTAATTAATTAAAGTGATTAATTAACTAATTAGTGTAATAAATGGATTAATTGATTAAAAGGATTAATTAACTAGGAAAATGAGTGGATTAAAATGATTGATTAATTGGATGGATTGATTTGAAAAAGTGATTAATTAATTAATTAAAAGGATTAATTAATTAATTAGTTGAGTGATTAATTTAAAAAATGATTTAGTTAATTAAAAAGATTAATTAACTTAGATTAGGTGGGGCAATTAATTAAAAAGATTAATTAATTAATTTAGAGAGTGATTGGAGAGAGAATAGGAGAGGAATTTGGTAAATAGCTATCAATATCATATTGAGGGATGAAAAAATCGTTGGATTTGGAGCCTATTTATAGGCAAAGGTGAGAAAGTGAAATTACGGAAAGGGTAGGTTTGAAAGGTGCTGAGGAGGTCAGGTTGGAGGAGAATTTTTAGAACTTCAAAGCAAAAAAGGGGAGACCGATCATCAGGCTGCCTAGTGGATCCGCGGGGTAGGTTTACTAGATCTGTTGAGCTTCCCGACGGATTGCCACAGGGCCATCGGCGAATTCCATCGAATCGACCAGCGGATTCACCAGTGGTAGATCCATTAGGCTTTTAGATAGAATCCATTGGCTATCCAACTGCAACTTGCCAAACTCGTAATTAAATCTGCGGGCTCTCTTAATGGATTCTGTAGCTTTTCTTTTTTTGTGATTTTTCAGTCAGTTTTTGGGTTTTCAAGTTAGTTTTTAGAGCTTTTTGATTTTAGAAAAATTATTGGTTAGTATTGATATGCTCAAAATTAATACTACTAGGGTCATAAGTACTGGGATTAGTAGCATAAATACACTAAACAACATGGTCATTAAACTCAGGCATGAAATCAACAACCCCATCATTTGCAAAACCAAAAGTATCATTAAGCCTATTAGCAATAAACATATATGAACTGCCAAACGCATTTAAATGCAAACTAGCATACAAAAAAGTTGGAGTCATTTACTTTTCAATAGACAAAGTACTCAACAATTCAAGAGTTAGTGACTCAAATGAAGGTTTTTGCGAAAAAGAAAATTTCTCCCATCCTATATTAGATAGGTATCTATGTACTTTAGCCTCAGTTCCTAATTTATGTATAGCATAAGTGTCCAAATACCTAATAAGAGCCACGGGGTGGGAAGAAAGAAAATTATTCCTGGTAATGTGAGTGGGATTAGAAAATTTAGGAATTGGTGGAATTGTGTCACAACCCGCACCTAAGGGCACATGACTAGCACTAGGACACAGGTGATGCACATGGCTACTAGTGCCCGTAGTAAGCCTGACTAACTATTAATCATACTTCTACTGTAAAATAACTGAAACCATCAAAATTAATGGCCAGGAACAATAATAGTAATATCTTCTTCATTAACTTCTGGCTTATTAGACATCTATCTCCAAGCTTAACATCAACATTATCAATTTCTAATTGACTAGAACTCTACATCAATTTGAATGCATAGCTTAACATATAGGATCACATTAGATATAGTAACAATGTAGAGAGCTAAAGTTTTATTAAAATAGAATAACATAAATTTATTACATAACTGAAAATACACTATAATTCATTGCCAAAGGATAAAATGGCAAGAACAACTCATTTATAATTTCTTCTCATATTCAACCTGCAACTCGGGAAAAATAAGGAGATAGGGATGAGCACCTTAATTCAGTGAATGATATAGTCTGATATACCAACCTAGTGTCTTATTGTCATTATACATAAAACTAAATGGATGTGTTGTGTCAGGGAGATAATTAATCACATAATCATTCAAGAATGAGAATTAGTTAATAGAGACCACTCTAAACCTCAATATGGGGAGTCGACCTCCTCCCCTTTGCTCTCTTAAATTTCAAACATATAGCCATAGTGAGACCAGCTGAAACCAAGCCCCTTTCTCTTATCCAGAACATATGGCACATTGAGACAAACTCAAACTAGGCCAACATCATAAACATAATAACCATATCATCATCATGATCCGAACACTATGTGGTTCTACGTCATTCTAATCCCACCCAACATTCACATATAATCATTAACATCATCAATAATGCAACATCCACAATTAGATACTAGGATGCATTTTTTCAGTTGTATTGCATAATTATATACATTTATGTATACATAAAATAATTGTAATGCACGATGAGTAGGAAAACATATTAGAAAGTATCACTCACAACTTGATGAAATCCAAAAATTCTCTCCTCATATTTTAATATCTAGCATCTAGAAAACAAGTAGAATGCCAATACTGGACAATCGAGGAAGTACATTAGCATATAGACTATTCTAACTTTAACCTTTAAAATTGTAACCAATGACTCTTAAAATTCTGCCAAAATTTAAGTAGAACCTCTCCTATAACTAGGACATTCCCAATTGATACAAAAGAAACAAACACTTCTATAATTCAACTGCCCCTCTGGGCCTCTATACTTGGTAGACATCACAACCATCTCAACTCATCAATTATATTTATATATAATTATAAAACATCTTTGCATCATCACATTGTAAAATAGTCAACTAAAGCATACATTCATACATGAAGATTATTAATTCAATTAAAACATTATATAAAAGTAACTAAATATATTTAAAAGTAATTTACTTTAAAAGTAGTTTTATTGGGAAAAGTTATAAGTAACAACTTTCAAAGGATTATATATAATTCTCTTAAAATTGTTTTCTTTAAACTTTCTAATAACCTATGTATGAACAAGCTTACATATAAAATTTTAATTTCCTACATCTCAATTAATTCACTTTAAAATTCATGTAAATAAATTTGATAAATTATTGTATATAGGACTTAACGAGAATTTAAAATAAAATAAATTCATTCATAATATATGTACATAAAATTTTAGCTCAATACATTAAAGGAAAATTATATCATCTCAAATTCATCGATTAACACTAGCAACATAAATGCATTTTATTTATATATATGCAACATTAAATTATTTAAATTGTACTCATACATATACATATAACTAAATTAATAATAAGATATTATTTGTTTAACTAACTTAATAAATATTCATTCTTATTATAAAATTAGAAATTGATTCATAAGATTAATTCATAAAATTGTTTCATAAATAAATTTGTAAACTAAATTTACATATTAATTTTGAAAAGTCATTATTTAAGAATAATAAATAAAATTAATTCTTTTCATGGTATACATATATAGTAAGCATAAATTAATTCAATTCTAAAGTAATATAAACTCAACTATATAAACTTATAAAAATTCATATCAATTCCAATTTTGATAGTTTATTCATTAAGCACGCAAAATTCCATTAACAGATAATTGATCGCCATTAAATTCATGTAATTTCATCTATTAAATTCCTATATTAAATTTACTTCTAAAATTCATAAAATTAAATTAGTAGATTAATTAACTTCTTTAATTCAGTTACCAAATCATATATACATACAACTCATATAATTAAATTCATAACAATACTCAATTAAATCATAAATTTATTAAAATTTTTGAATTCACTAATTTAGCTACAATAATAAAATAAAATTCATATTAACTCATAAATATACATATTCATAATAATAAATAGTCCAAAAATTAAATAATACATTCAGATTCAAGGGTTTCGAGCTTACCCATGTAAAATTCAATCGAATTAGTTTCATAAACATCGTCGGGACTTTGAACGAAAGCTACTTGAGCTATTATCGCCAAAGCCATTGCCGACTAGCCATTCACCACCACTGTCGATGGTCCTAGATATCACTGCCTACACCATCAGAAGTTTGTCGACACTAGGAGGCCATTGGTGGTGGTCGTGTATCATCACGTGCCATTGTCTAGCCAGAAATCTGCCTAACAACTTTAAAATCTCAATATTTGATCTCAATTTTTGACGAGTTTCATGGTGAGCAATAGGTATTAATAGAAAGCTCTCATTGAGAGGAGATGTACGGTATCAATTTCATTGAGTTTTGCCGTCGAAATTAGCAAAAAGTGTGGTTGAAAACTTGCTATGTTGGTGGAGCTTTGATTGAAGTGTGTGGCTTCCTCCAACAATGCCTCAAGGTGAAGTTGACGCCACTAGTGTCATCGATGAATGAGTTATACATGGTGGTGGCAGCATCGACTGGTGCTCACTGGAAATGGTGGTTCTCTACCACATATCCTCTCTCTCTCTTTCTCTATGTGTGTGTGTGTGTGTCTAGCTCTCAATTTTAATGCCTAATCTGCCCTCTCAAGCCCAAATATGATTGGATGATGAGGTATATATATACCAATAGATATAAGCATATATTATTTGTATTTTTAATAATAATAATAATAATAATAACAACAACAACAACAGCTTAAACTTTAAATAACAAAAATTTAACTTTAATACTAACTTGAATTTAAGAATTCATAAATAATAAGTAATTTGATTTAATAATTATCTTTTCTCAAAATAATAAAATCATAAGTACTAAAATTTTTCACATTACAAAATTTTAAAAAAAAATTCCATTAACTATTCTCATATAACATCTCATTGTCTTAAATGCGTGATGTATACCATTTTTAAATTTAAATATATAAAACTACAGTAAATCAAAATATAGAAATTTAACTTCATAAAATATTTCATTTATCAATATACAAAATTTTCATCACTATTTTGAATATGGTAAATATTACTTTTATATATACTAATAATTATAACAAAAACATAATTATATAATATATTTCTTGTAAAATAAGAATATTGGAAATTGACAAAGATTTGGGTCATTACATCCTTCCCTTCTTAAGAAAATTCATCCTCGAATTTTCAACCCAAACTCATAGTTCTCATCTAAATCATACTTTTCCATTATCACTCTAATGTCTTGATCATGTATCCTTAAAAAATCATTTATCCATAGGACTCTAATCCATTTTAGGCATATTTAAAACTATTTAATTTCAAAATCATTCAAAAACTATTTGTAAAAATCAAATATTTTTCTTTTTGTTTTGGAACTCTAATACTGTGTTCAGATTGACAAAACAATATGTAATTTCAATGCAATGGATTGTGAAACTCATGATGCATGACTATTAATGTGTGACTCTATGATACAAAACCCAATACATATGCAGAGTGACATGTTGGACATGAGTACGAAGTTCCTATTAGTAGTATGCCTTATGCCAATAGTATGAATATTGTCATTATTATTATTTTTATTAATAAAGAGGCAAATCATTATATTATTATTAATTGCAACTAATATTCTATGACTTGATAATAAATTCTATGAATAGTTGATTCCACCTAAGGTCATCAAGTGTGTGACTTGATAATAAAAATCCGAGGTAAATGGGATATTATTATATGTTATCCCTATTCACTCATTATTAATGGAACAATAATGAATTAAGAGTAATATGTAGTTTGACTGATGATCATGTTTTACTGGTTATATATATGAGATATTAAGTCAACTCATAAGTACATATTAGAGAATAGTGTACTGGACCGACCAACTATGAAAATACTACATGGTTAATGTCATATGTAATTCTCATTACAGTATTGTTACTTAGTCCTTTGAGTTGAAATTACTATAGATTCCTACATGAGGAATTCTATATTTTGACATAGTCCAACATCATCAATAACAGGATGGTAATACAATTTATTCTTAGATATAAAGTGAATCATACATAGGAATGTGAGTGATTAAGCGGGAATTTATTCCTTTCATTTTGAGAGAGAAATCTCTAGGCCCTTCGATAAGTGAGACTAAGAAAATACATGGCTATGCTTAATGAATTGATAAGAGATATCAATGCCATTTGTTTAGTCGATTTATTAGAGATCGAGAAATAGTCTAATTGAATAATATGAGGGTGACATAATCCATGCCTCATGTTCAATTATGATATCGAGTGACAAAAGGACTATAACACTAATTGTGAAAGGTTATGTTGAATCACCGATTTTCGCTTAACATAGGTAGTTATAATGTCTTGTTTGAGGCCGCTTATGACTTATGTGCTAGAAATGGAATTTCAGGCTCACTGCCAACGTTCAGTGTACCTATAGGGTCGCACACTAGGAACAAATTTGAAACCAGCTATAGGTTAATGTTTATCTAGGTTCATTGAATTTGGAAATTGTCCAAGTTCATTGAACTTGAAATTGTCTAGGTTCATTGAATTAGATGTTCTCTAGATTCATTGAACTAGAAGACAATTAAAAATTAATGTAATATAATTTATTCTTACTGTCTACATTTGCTTTATTAAGATAAAGTAAACTTAATATTTAAAATTTATATTATATATAGATAAATATTAAAAATAATATAATATACCCTTAATAGTTAAAGATATCTTTGGAGGTCTTTTGATCATATAAAAAACAACCTAATTAAGATGATCTTTAGGTTTTGGTATTAATAGATATGTTTTTTGGTGTGAGGGAGAGATACACAGCAAGTAAAATTTGTATTTTCATAAAAAAAAAAAAGGGGTTTTGAAAAATGTTTTCAAGGCTAGTGCTGGCACATTGAAGTCTGGTTTCTCGCTTTGTTCATGTGGATACTAGTAGAGGGTGTTTGTTTAAGTAGCAACACCTATGATCTGAATCAGAGGTTGTTCATTTTGATTAGTGACGCCCAGATTCACAACCACACCAAGAGTTTTTTTCTTGCTACAAGAGGTAAACTATCTAAAAGTTAGTCAATTCAATTGCAATGCATAGATCCTGGTAGATTTTGGGAATTAAAATTTTAATTTTCCACTGCATATGATATTTTTTTGATCCCCAAAATCCATCAGTGGTATCAGAGCCACTTGTGAATTCAATTAAACTGTTTTGTTATGTTTTGAGTATATGTGATATCTATGAAAATAGATGATATATTTAAGATGGTTTTGAGTATATTAATCATGAACAGTATGATGGTGTTATGTTAATCAGTATTAGTAACACGTAATTGTTTTAATTTGATTAAAGATTCAAACAGTTTAATTAGATTAAACATAGGTAACATTATTAATTATATTAATTCATGTACAGTATCAATGATTATTTGTAACATGTTCTTATTAATTAGATTAACTAAGGAAACTATAAACATGTGTTTTTATTAGATTAATCATTTACTTTATGGCGGTCTATTTAAGAGCTAAACAGAAGCTTGTAATTAGATTACATCAATCATATCAAGTTAATTTGATTAAAATTGATACTATTCTGTTATGAACATAATCATTAATGTGACTAACACCATTACGGTTTTATGGTAGTAACTCATTCAACGAGTATCGTAAATCATTTACCTTTTAGGGGTGCTGCCTTAGATCCCCCGCAAGGGGCGTTATCCCCTTGACCCCTACTCGATAACTAGCTAGAAGGATCGCCACTAGGGGTGCTGCCCCTTGAATCCATGAAATTTTTGCCACATATATCATTAATAGGTCTAATATATATACATTCAACTATAATTCAAAATGTTGTTTTGATGTTTATGTTTTTATGGTATATGTATGGTGCATAGTGTAGCCCTTTAGACCAGTGTGACTGGCAAGTTTTATTTTATAATTGGGTTTGTAAATTTTAAATACGACTTGCATGTCATTTTTTATTTATTGTAATTTATTTATGTCACATCCCAATTTCCAGAGACATGACGATTCTAGAACATGGGGAGACATAACGATGCAATCCAAGTGGCGAATAGCAAGGATCCAATGACTCTGCCAAATGGGCCAATTACAAGAGCAAGGACAAACAAGTTCAAAGGTGCAATTTAAGACTTGATGCAAGGCTGGTGGAACAATCTATCCACAATTGAAGATTACAAAAAGGAATCAAATATCAAATTGGGGATTCAAGATTCAAATTCAAATTTGATTAATTTGATTCAAGTGCTAGAAGACAAAACATGAAGATTCAAGTTTCAAGGATGGATTTCGAATGGGTCAATCAAATTAAATTCAAAATTCACTTTGTAATTGGGCTAATTTTGTTAAATAAGCCCATATCTATCATTTTCTGTTTTAAGTATTTTAATTAGTTATTTTGGGCTTTTCAATTTATTTTAAATTAAGCCCAAACCCAAATTTTGTTTGTAAGAATTTATGGTTTGTAACCTAGCTAAGATGATATAAATACTTAGCTAATCTAGGAATAGAGGAGACTTGATATTTCGAAATTTAGTTGTGTAAGAAATTTCTCAGCTTTGGTTCTTGCTTGAATCAATATTTCGAACTTCCAAAGTTAATCACTTTGTTTTGTTCACAACATACCAAGGTTCTTTGACATAGGTTCGTCATTGGGTTGAGGTTTTTCTTGTTCAAACCTGATTTGGCTTTCCAAAGAGTCGCTTCTAGGCGTAAAGATATTGGGTTTCAAAGCAGGTCGTTTGGGTTCGTATCAGTTTGGTATTAGAGCTTAGGCTCTAAATCAAGTTATATCCTTCCATTTCGTTGTGTTTTCTGTTTTCATTTTCTTGTTTCCGTCAATTCCATTTTTGTTTGTTGTTTTTTGTTTTTGCCTATTTTCATTTTTTTTATTCCTTTGTTTTCAATTTCGTTAATTCTGTTTCTTTCACTTGACCATCACCCACCATCATCTAACTTATGACATCCTGTGACAAGTCAAAAAAAACCCTTGAAAAATCCAGGAGATGCCAAACTCTAAGCCCTAGCACCACCAGAGCTACCTCCGGATTGCAGCCAAGCCATACTACTAAACTCCTCCTCAACGGCACCAAAACAGGAAACACGAGCCACCATATTCTAAAACCTGAAGCAAACCATCAGAAAAATCTCAATCCCCTTGAACTTCTCGTAAAGCCACCATGGCAACCATCCTATACCAATCCAACTTGAGTTTCTCACACTTTGTAGAGTTTCTCAATACACAAATGCATGTCTCCGTAGGAAACACAAGTCACATAAAAAAAATTATATTCACAAAGCAAATGCTTGAATCCACCCTCATGCATCCATGCAATCATCCATTATGGATATCATCGCAAATCATGCATGACATAAAAGTCAAAAAAGAGGTCTATGAATTCTGAAACACGCATGCATCATCTATGTACCAGTATCTATGCAATCATCTGCAATCATGCACCAACATGCATAAGCTGAGCCAATAGCCTCACCGACATCTCCTAAAGCTGACTAGTACTTCATCAAAACTTATCGATACCTCCTAAAGCTGACTAATGTCTCTTTGAAGCTAAATGATACCTTTCCAGATCTGATAAATGAAGTGTAACTTCCAAAGTCCCTTTACTCCCGGCAAAGTTCCTTTGAGCCTTCCGAAAGGCTCAACCCCTCGTATTTAGAACCCCATATTTCTTTAGTGCAACCAAAATATTGTCAGAATCTCTTGAGTTGACTCGCCATCAGCTGAGGCTCTTCCTCTATCAAAATCTTTACAGAATCTCTCGAGCCGACTCAACATAAGCAAAGGCTCTTCTATTGAAATCTTTTTAGAACATTTTAAGCTGACTCGCCATAGGCCGAGGCTCTCCCTTTACCAAAATCTTGTCAAAATTTCTCAAGCTGACTCGCCATAGATCAAGGCTCTTCTTTCATTAAAATATCTTGTCCAAAATTCTCTTCCACCCATAAATGTTTAGAAATGATCACTTAGACATCAACGTGGTTCCTTTTTCCATCTCTTTCATCCAAATTCATCAATTTCACCCATAAATATCTAGAAATGATCACCTAGATATCTATATGATTTCACTTTCTGTATCTTTTACCCAAATCCATCAATTCACCAAAAAATATCTAGCCACTAGCTTAGATATCCCTTTGGTCCATTTTCTCACTTCAATTCATCAGCCACATTTTCTCCCCATAAATGTTTAAGAACGATTGCTTAACCATCCATGTGGTTCTTTTTACCATCTTCCTTTTTCAACCATGTCTTCCACCCAAACATGTCCAAATACCAACTTAGATATCACTTTGGTTCTTTATACCATCTCAACTCTTGGGTTCACTATCATCAGAAATGCCTGACAGACAAGACAATGCAATTCTAATGAGGGGGCAACTGTGAACCCTTAATTTTGCACCCTCATCATCCAGCCGCACCTTAGCACTTGCTAAGTTTAACGTGTTACATGAAACTGTTACGGCGATCCCGCTAGCCGGTTAGCGGACGAGGATTCAGCCTGAAAATTTTTTTTTTTAAGCCTTCAGTTACATTGCTATCCAAACATTCAAATTTCCTAAACCCCAAACCAACCAATCCCTAAAAAAAAAAAAAGTCAGTGGCGTCAAACCTGGTATAGCTCCACGTCAGGGGAGGCATGGATCCGCGCCACCTATGCGGTGCAGCTGTGTCGCTCTGACACGGCCAGTCGCACTGCCTTAATGCGATGCCACGTATAGAGGCACAGATCGGCACTACCCATGGCATGGATCCGCGCCACCCTGGCCGGCTAAAATATCCAAAATGCCCTTTTTTCTATTTTTTTTAGTATTTTTTAGCCCTATCATTTTCGTTTTTTCACATTTTCACTTCTCAAATCACTCTCACCTTATTTTTCTATAAATGGCCATTTCATTTCCTCATTTCAAACACACATTGAGTTAGAGTTGATAGCTATCATCTAATTCCTCTCTTCTTCTCCCTCCAATCACTCTTTAATTAATTAATTAATCTTTTTAATTAATTAATTACCTCACCTTAACTAAGTTAATTAATATTTTTATTTAATTAAAATTCTCTTTTTTAATCAGTCAATTAATTAATTAATTAATTAATTAATTAATCTATCTATCCTTTTCATTATATTAATTAGTTAATTAATCATTTTAATTAACTAATTAATCTCCTAATTAATTCTATCACCTGGTCCCGATAAAATGAAATTTCGATTCGGTAAAACCCTCTGCTCACCAAAAGCCAAGGTATCAGCATTTTCCTCTCAAACCTAAATCAAATCAATCAATCTGAACAACTCTTAAACCCTTTTACTTAATCGTGAAACGAATTATATGGGTTTTAATCTCCATTCAATAGGGTACGTAGACACGTTTGAAATTTAAATCCAAATCTCAAATCCAAATCCCAATGAATTCCCTTTTCCCTTTTTAATTAATATAATTTGTGAATATTTCATTTTAATTTTCTTATTACATTCATACCATGCTCATGCATTATAATTGTCATATAATATTTGTAATCCATGAAATTAATTTTTAAATTAAATTAAACTTAAAAGCTAAATTTAGATTATTTAAAATAAAAAATCTAATTCTCGAACTTAATCTGATTCGAGGTTAGTGATTTTATCCTTAAGTAAATTAATTAAAAATTAATGAATTGGAATCAATTGTGTTTTTCCTTAATTTTTTCATTTAAAAATAAATTATGGTGACGACTCTCAAAAATTATTTTCAAAATTAACCAAATCCTAATTCAAAAGTTCTATTACGAGTCTAAATCCAAATGCGCGTCCTCATTCTCTCTAATGGACCAAGTTGGTGCTTGAGCGAGGTCTCACATATAAAATTGTGTTTTTAAATACAAATAGATGACTTTCGACAATATGCAAACAATGGAAATCAAACATTGAGGACACAGATTTTGGTTTCAGTTTTCATATTAAGGCACATGTTTTCATTTAAACAGACATCTATTGCAATAATAGGCATTTATTTTTAATCAGAACAGACGTTATATTCAACAATTGACATCTAGTGTAATGCAAACGGACGTCATACGCAACATCAAGGATCTATTTAAATAGACATTCATTTCAACTATTGGTATTTTAATGATTATTGCGTTCAATATAAACAAATATCAGGTGCCTCTTCAATACAAACGAAAGTCATTTAAACAATAGGCATACGTTTTTATTACAAACAGACCTACAATTGAAGATTTGGAATCTTCATTCAATTAATCAGGTCAGAAATAAAAGTAATTTAAAATGAGAGATCTAATGATTATAAATATTGGTTTATCAATGAACCTGGTATTATGTAAAACAACTCAAAATTAAAATGTAATTATCAATTTAAATTTAAAAAAATAAAAAGATTATGATATTTTGAATATGTAAATAGATATTTTGAATAATTGAATACTTAATTGTTAACTTTTTAACCGACTTTCACATATATCAAATATTTTTAATTTAATTTTATTTTTAAAGAGAATTTAAAACTCACTATTTACCCATTAAATTGATAAGGAATAAGACATTCATAAAATTCTCACTCATATAACAAATCATTGGCCTTTTTACTACTAACATACATTTCAAATCTATGGAAACGCATACATTTCTTAGGCCTAATGACCAAAACAATCTTAAACTTTCAACATTTTTTACATTTTATCAAATTTTTTCAACTTTTAAATACTAATGCATATAAAATCAATTTTCTTCAAAAATACAATTATGACGAAATTGAATGTAAAATCCAATATGAATAGCTAAGTTGGCATCGGAATATAGCATGTGTATCCCACATGGCAACTAAGGGAAATAAAAAAAAAAAATAAATAAAACTTACCTACCACCTCATGAAATAGTTCAATATCCTCTTCTTCGTTAATCCTTTTCATTCTTTCTCTTCTTCATCTTCTTACTTCTTCAAACTGAAATTTAGGGTTTCTTAAAACTCACCCACCTAATTTTTTCCAATTTCTTTCCTTCTCCCCCGATTCTCTTTCTCTCCTTCCTCCAACACTGTTGACCAGTAGCTCTTCCCAAGCAGCAACTCAATCAACTCCACCAACAGCGCTAGAAGTCGCCGCTCAAGCTCTCTTCACAAACCCAGTGTCACCCATGTTGCCTGCTTGCCTATCGCAATCGACTGCTACTCGCCAATCCTCACCATAAAACTACAAATCACCAAACAGTAACCCAACACACACAGCAATGCTGTTTTCACCATCGCTTGTTTTAGCTCGCCCACCACTAGCTTCTTCTCACTGTTACCCAGTCCAGCACCATCACAAGCAACAACAGTCCTCTTATCAACGACCTGCTGCTTCTCAACACAACTTGCGCCCAATAATCCAAATTACAATGTTGTATTTCTTTTGCCAAATGGTTCAAAAGGTGGTTGAATTGGACATTAGGAGCTTTGTTTTTGTGTTGAAAGTGTGTGGACAAGTAATTTAATAATTTTTTTTTTAATTTCATCAATTGCCACGTGTGTAGTACACATGTCAACTCTAGTGCTAACTAAGCAAATATTGTCAGATTTTATACCAGACTTGTCATAATGGTATTTTAGAAGAAAATTTGATTTTTATATGCATTAGTCAATAAAAGTTAAAAAAATTAGATAAAATATAAAAAATATTAAAAGTTCAGATTTTTATTTTTTTGTCATTAGGCCCATTTCTTATTATTACTTTTATCTCATTTCAAATTATCACATTAAACTTACTCAAATGATTTAATTTGAATATATAAAATTAGTACTTTATTTATAAAGATATAATTCTCTTTTTTTAAAAAAATTACCTAAGTAAATCTTCCATCAAAATATTAGAATTACAAGACAAAAAGATTCGAAACGATAGCCTACTTACAATGATGCATAAAATGGTTCTATTTCGCCTTTTTTTTTCTTCAATATTCTCTTTTTTGGGATGCTAATTAAATAATAAATTAAAAAATAAAAAAGAAGTCATCTCAGATTCTTTCTGCTACAGTTCTATTGGACAGCCACTCAAGCCTTGCTCTTCCTGACTCTGGTAAGCCCTCGCTTTATCTGTCTCTGATTTTCTCTTTTTGGAAAATTCCATGTTCAATTGTGTGAAGGATTTTATAGATTCTTATAGGTGTGCATGTTGGTTGATTCTTGTTTTGTGTTTGGTTGCTGAGAAAATGGAGGAAAAGTAAGGAAGAATACGGAAGTTTTTTTTTCGTTGTTGTTTATAAGAGTTGAGAAATGTAGAACCAATTTTCAAATTAAGTTGGTGATTATTGAGAACTGACAAGGTTTTGAGGGTTCAAATGGAACAATGATTTGGGTTGAATTTTGAGTTTTGCTTTTGTTGAGTGTTTAGATAAGCTCAGTTGGATGACTAGGGGCCACTTACTCTAATTGGTGATTTGCAGTCTTTCATCTGTGCTTTTGCAGTCACACACTGCAATTTTGGGATCTCAAAGGGGTTGTATTTCGTCAAAAGCTACATTTTCTTCACTTATCTTGCCACAAGCACTGTATAATATGAATTTACTGGGAAATTCTCCAAATGTTTCCTCTCTGCTCAATCAGACTTTTGGTAATGGGGGTTCAAGCACCAGCCTCTATGGCTTAAGTGGTTTTCAGCGGGGAAGTGTTGATACCATGGACTCTAATCCAGGTTCTATTGAAAATGACGTTGGTTTCAGTCCGTCGTTTGCACCAACAAATTTGATAAGTTCTGTTTCATCTGGTTCAAATCTTTGTCAGCAAATTCCAAATCATTCGGGGAGTGCATCACTGTTGGATCAGCTGCAATCTCAAATTCAACAATTTGAGCCACAGAGATTCCAACATGGCCAGCAGTCACTGCAGCAGTTCCCTGTTTCACACAGTCAACCACAACAACAACAGCCGCAATTCCAATCCATTCGAGGTGGGTTAGGAGGGGCCACAGTCCCTGTCAAGTTGGAGCCACACGTAATAAATGATCAGATTGGCCCACAGCCAAAGTCGCAGTCCTTGCAGAGCCTTGGTCCAGTGAAACTAGAGCCACAACAGAATCAGACTGGAAAAGGCGTAGGACATGTAAAATTGGAAAATCAGCATTCCAATCAAGCACTTCTGCAGCAACACCAGTTCGTCCGCATGTCCAGGCAGTCTTCTCAAGCTGCCATTGCACAGATGAATTTTTTACAGCAACAGCGCTTTTTACAGCTCCAACAGCAGCAGCAACTGTTGAGGGCATTGCCTCAGCAACGCCCTCAACTGCATCAGCAGTCTCAACAACAGAATGTAGCTGTTAGATCTGCTATGAGACCAGTCTATGAACCAGGAACTTGTGCTCGGCGTTTAATTCAATACATGTATCAGCAGCAGCATAGACCTTCTGTAAGATTGTTTCATTCGTTGGGACAACATTTTTGTCCTATGTTGGTGTTTTACTGATGTGTTTCTTGTTGCGACTGGTTCTTTACTCAGGATAACAATATTGAGTTTTGGAGGAAATTTGTTTCGGAGTTTTTTGCTCGTAATGCCAGAAAGAGATGGTGTGTTTCATTGTATGGGAATAGCCGCCAAACTAATGGTGTTTTTCATCAGGTATTTTATGATAAAAGACCACTAATTTATAAATAATGAGGGAGGTTAACTGTTTTATTTGGGGAAGGGAGCTGGGGGATGAGGAGGCTAGGGGGGGATAAAAAGCCATTACTTTCTTATGGAATGAAGGGTCTCTGATGGAATATGTATTAGTATTAACTGGACTCTTTTTCTCCTCTCACTTTAACGTGATGAAGGTAATTCACTTATGAGAGAAATATGTATTGGGTAATGCATGGTTTCAAACCTTGAATATTATCCTGTTATTTGCTACTTTTCAATCCAATAGTGCGCTTACATGTGCTCTTGTTTCCTTTGAATGGTTACCTTTCTTGCCTATAAATATGGATTTCTATTTTATTATGTCCTTGTGACAAACTTGGAATTAAATTTATTGGGGTTACTAGAAAATGCTTATTCTATTTTATAAAACTCTTAAAAATTTCATTTTATTGATGTTAGAAAAGTAATGATAACATAATTGCAATATTTGCAGGATTTATGGCATTGTGAAATATGCAATCGCAAGCCTGGTCGTGGTTTTGGTATGCTGTTTGTTTCTACTTCGATTTTTTTTTTTTAAATTTTTGTTAGTTTATGATACTGATAGTGTGTGGAATTTCTGCTTTTGTCATATGCTCTTATTAATGGAGTAAAATATGCCCAGTAGAATATTTTACTAGTATATTGTACAATTGCCTTTCTAAGTTTTGCATCTTTTTGATTGAAGTTCACAATTGCTGGTTTATAATGTTCTGGGATTTTATACTTATTATACCACCCTAGTATTTTCTGTTTCAGGGTTTTATAGCTGGATATTTGTTGGTGCTTTACCTTTAGAGCTGAAAAGCTTTCTTTAAAATACTGCTGTTTGGTTGCTTCATTATACATATAATAGCAATACTTGAGGGTTTTAAAAGTTGACTTTGGTGGAAACTTCATTCTTCACTTTCATCCTTTCAAAGTTGCAGCATTTTTAAACATATTATCTGAATGAATAGCTATCATTTTGGGGTAGTGACAAAGGATTTTACAGCTCTAAATCTTTTTGAAAACGTTGTTCTAAACTGGGTAGGATGGTGAAAATGGATTCTGATAGCTGACCTCAACTTGTTTGGGATTAAGATTTAGTTGCGTTGAGTGACCCCAGACAAATATTGTGAAACATTAAGACAAAATTGGGTTCTTAGTTTCCTGGAAATTGGGAAAAGAAATGTTCTGGGGATGAACTGAAAGAAGTAATAACAGAAAGGAATAATGCAAAGGAAAAGGATGATTTGATTGCCACCCATGCTTGCCAAATGCAAAATTCTGTTGCATTGCGTTTATGATATAATTTTAGTTCTCTTTTTATGGACTTAGTTATAATATTTCATTTGGTTGGATAAAACATAATTGTTGTCTTTCTATCAAACACTATTAATAATAAAAATGTCCAAATCGAGCTGCATATAACTTTTAATGTAAAGCTGATGCTTAGTTATCAAGGCTATGATTACTAGCTATATGTATATTACAAGTAGAGGTCCAACTTCTGTAGTTATTTTGTCACAGGGAAAATATGTTATATTTTTTTCTCCTTAGGAGATGTTTCATGGTAACGTTTTATAGGATGTATGTGATGTATGATGGTTCGGGGATAAATTGGCTTTTAGGAATTAGGGCTAGGGTATGTAGAAAAACAGAATTTTAGGGATTTGAAACTGGCCTGACAGATCTAATTTATTTGGAAAATTAAAGGTTAAATTAGACAAATAAAATAGAAATACTAGTATCACACTAATAGGATCTAGGATGCACTCCTATTCAGGAAAGCTTCACGCTTTCTAGGGTTAGAATTGCATCACACCACTCAAAATAAAAGCATAAAGTAAAATAATTCAAAATTAGTCTTAATCATCTAAGAAATTGGACTCCTAAAAATGAGGGCTCTAAAATAGACTTAAAATAACTATGAAAGATCCTAAAGAAACGGGGACTGATTTTCAGCAAGGTGAAATTAGAAAATTATCCTTCTTCTTAAAGTACTTAACCGTTGGCTTTTTTATTTAAAAAAACATAAATATAACTCTAAAAAAAACTCTAAAAGGATGAGAAATATACATAACATTTGAAATAAATCCTAGATAAAATATGGACCATTGTTCTTGTTATGATTATGTAAATAGATGTGAATAACTTAATCTTAGGCTTAATCTAAGGAATATCATCTTGGGAATATTTTCTGATTTATTTCCCAGATTAAAACTCAAATACCTGTATATATTCAGTTCTTTTTCCTCAATAATAAATCAAGAAATTCTACCTCTGATAACATGGTATTAGAGCTGCCCTAAGCAGCCTGTGGTTGTTAGGGTTCTGCCCTGTTTCTTTTCTTTCTTTCTTTGTTTTATTTCTTTGCCCCAGTGAGCAGAGGTTCCTTCTCTGTTGCTTTCTCTGTCCTAGTGAGCAGAGGGGTTGTCCCTACATCTTTTGTTGATTCCATTGGGCTTCTCTTTGATCTCCATATTGTACTTCTTCTCTCCTCTGTGAACTCTTCTTTTGGATTTTCAGATTGCCTTTGTCTTTTTGGTTGTTTGTGAAGATGGGTGAGGAAACAAAAAATATGGTGGTGACGGATGTTATTCCTGTGGCATCCCGAATTACAGAACAGAAGTTAAATGGTTCTAATTACTTGGAATGGTATAAGACCATCGTAATTTATTTGCGTAGTATCTCTAAGGATGATCATTTGACGAAAAATCCACCGACTGACGATACCAAACAGGTATGGCTGCGGGAGGATGCTCGACTATTTCTGCAGATCAGAAACTCCATTGACACAGAGGTAATTTCCCTTGTTAGTCACTACGAATCTGTTAAAGATCTAATGGAGTACTTGGAATTCTTATACTCGGGTAAAGGGAATATTTCACGTATTTATGATGTTTGTATGGATTTTTATCAGACTGAACAGTAAGAAAAATCATTGACGGCCTATTTCATGCACTTCAAGAAAACCTATGCAGAACTTAATGTCTTGTTGCCCTTTAACACTGATGTGAAAGTCCAGCAGGCTCAACGAGAGCAGATGGCTGTAATGAGTTTTCTAGCTGGTCTTAATTCTAAGTTTGATACTGCTAAGTCTCAAATTCTCTCTAGTGCTGAAATTTCCTCCCTGCATGAGGTTTTTACCAGGATTCTGCATACTGATAACAGCCCATATGTCATTCCGCTTGCTCAAACTCATACTGCTCTTGTCAGTCGTGGATCAAAAACAGTACAGTCTTCTGCTAGAAATAATTACAGAAGTGGAGGTCTCAGCAATCAAGATAATCGGACTCAGGATTTAGGGAGAGTAGTGTGCTACTACTGTCATGAACTAGGCCATACGAAGCGCAATTGTAGAAAATTGCTGAATAAAAATCAGAAGTCCTCCTCAGCTCATGTTGCAGCTACTAATACAGTTTCTAGTTCTAGTTCCTCATCCGACAACACTTTTATAGTTTCTGCAGATGAATATGGCAAATTTCTTTAGTACCAAGAAGCTTTGAAGTCTTCATCTCAATTTATCTCTGCCATTGCCAAGTCAGGTAACCCAAGTACATGTCTCCTTTCTTCTTCATCCGATTGGATCATTGATTCTGGTGCCACAGATCACATGACAGGTAATCATAATCTCCTATCCAATGTTGAGTCTCACCCATTTCCATCTAGTGTCACCTTAGCAGATGGATCTAATTCTTCTGTCCTTGGTACTGGCACCATTGATTTAACTCCATTATTGTCATTATCCTCTGTTCTTAGTTTACCTGATTTTTCATACAATCTCATGTTTGTTAGCAAAATCACCCGTGCTCTAAATTGTTTTGTCTCATTTTTTCCTGATTATTGTATCTTTCAGGATCTTTTGACGAAGAAGATTATTGGTAGGTGACAGGAATTTGGAGGCCTCTACATTCTGGATACAAAACTGCCGAGATCTATTGCTTGTTCTAGTGTTCTCACCCCTTTTGAAGCTCATTGTCGATTTGGTCATCCATCTTTACCTGTGTTGAAGAAATTGTGTCCTCAGTTTCATGATGTATCTTCTTTAGATTGTGAGTCATGTCAATTTGCTAAACATCATCGTTTGCGTTCTCTCCCTCGAGTCAATAAAAGAGCTAATTCTCCATCTGAGTTGGTTCATTAAGATGTTTGGGGTTTGTGTCTTGTGTTGTCCAAACTTGGGTTTAAATATTTTGTTACATTTGTTGATGATTTCTCTAGAGTTACTTATCTTTACTTAATGAAAAGTCGTTTCGAGTTATTTACTCATTTCAGTGCTTTCTGTGCGGAAATAAAAACCCAATTTAATGTTTCTGTCCAAACTTTGAGAAGTGATAATGCAAAAGAATATTTTTCTGAACCTTTCCAGAGTTATATGATCCAAAATGGCATTCTTCATTAATCATCTTGTGTTGATACCCCATCTCAAAATGGAGTAGCTGAAAGAAAAAATAGACATCTTCTTGAAACCGCAAGAGCACTTCTCTTTCAAATGCAAATTCCTAAACAGTTTTGGGCAGATGCAATTTCTACAGCATGTTTCTTGATTAATCGGATGCCTTTGTCTGTTCTTCATGATGAGAGTCCTTATCATATCTTATTCCCCACTAAATCTTTTTTTCCTATTGAACCTTGTGTATTTGGGTGTACCTGCTTTGTTCGTGATGTTCGATCTAATCTCACTAAGTTAGATCCAAAGTCATTGAAATGTGTCTTTCTTGGATATTCCCGATTACAAAAAGGTTATCGTTGCTATTCTCCTATTCTTAATAGATATCTTGTGTCAGTCGATGTTATTTTTCACGAATATATTCCTTTCTTTTCCACCCGTTCCACTTATTCTAGTCAATTGGAGGAGGATGATGATTTGTTACTTTATACTGTCACATCTTAGTCGTTTGCTCTTCCTCCTACTCCTGTTTTGTCTGATGATCCTAATCCACTACCACCAAAACCACCTATTCGGCAGATTTATTCTAGAAGGCAAAGGCTTCTTCCTTCATGTCCTGAGCCAGTAACTTCAACGCCATCAGATCCCATGACTAGTGATCTTGATCTTCCTATTGCAGTTCGTAAAGGTAAAAGACAATGCACTTATCCTATTTCATCTTTTGTTTCTTATGCTCACCTGTCTTCTTCATCTTGTTCTTTTGTGGCATCTCTTGATTCTATCACTATTCCAAAAACTATCTCTGAAGCTTTGTTACATCCTGGTTGGCGTGATGCTATGATAAAAGAGATGAATGCTTTAGATGCTAATAGTACTTGGGATTTAGTAGATTTACCTGCAGGAAAGAAGACTATTGGATGTAAATGGGTGTTTATAGTAAAAGTCAATCCTGATGGCCCTGTTGCTCAACTTAAAGCCCGACTTGTGGCTAAAGGCTATGCTCAGACTTATGGTGTGGATTATTCTGACACTTTTTCTCCTGTGGCCAAATTAACCTTTGTTCGTTTGTTCTTTTTTTTGGCAGCAACTCATAATTGGCCTTTACATCAGTTAGACATAAAAAATGCCTTCTTACATGGTGACCTACGGGAAGAGGTGTACATGGAGCAACCACCTGGTTTTGTTGCTCAGGGGGAGTATGGGAGAGTATGTCATTGCAAGTCCTTGTATGGGTTAAAACAAAGTCCACGTGCTTGGTTTGCGAAATTTAGCCAGGCCATTGAGAAGTTTGGGATGACGAAGAGTAAGTCTGATCACTCAGTATTTTATTCTAAATCTAACTCTGGTATCATCCTTCTGGTAGTCTATGTTGATGATATAGTTATTGCTGGGAGTGATGCTATGGGAATTTCAACTTTAAAATCTTTTCTTCATACTCAATTTCACACAAAGGATTTAGGGGCACTAAAGTACTTCTTGGGGGTTGAGGTCATGCGAAGCAACAAAGGCATTTTCCTATCTCAGAGGAAATATGTGCTTGATTTATTGGCTGAAACAGGAAAGTTGGGTGCCAGACCATGCAATACTCCGATGCTTCCTAATTCTCAATTGACAAAGGATGGTGATTTGTTTGATGATCCCGAGAAATATCGAAGATTGGTTGGGAAATTAAATTATCTTACAATAACCCGTCCAGATATTGCGTACTCCGTGAGTGTGGTGAGCCAGTTTATGTCTTTTCCAACAATCCATCACTGGGCAGCGTTGGAACAGATTTTGTGTTATTTGAAGGGGGCTCCAGGGCGGGGTATACTGCACAGCAATCATGGGCATAATGACATTGAATGTTTCTCTGATGCAGATTGGGCTGGTTCGAAGATAGACAAACGATCCACTACAGGTTATTGTGTATTTGTTGGGGGAAATTTGATCTCCTGGAAGAGCAAGAAACAGAATGTGGTGTCTCGCTCCAGCGCTGAATCAGAATATAGGGCTATGGCACAATCTATTTGTGAAATAATGTGGATTTATCAGCTCCTACAGGAGGTTGGCCTTAAGGCGTCAATTCTAGCTAGACTCTAGTGTGATAATCAAGCTGTTCTTCACATTGCCTGTAATCCCATATTTCATGAACGGACTAAGCATATTGAGATTGATTGCTGCTTCATTCGTGAAAAAATTCAGTTGGTTCTGATATCTACAAAATATGTAAAGACCGGAGAACAACTCAGAGATATTTTCACAAAGGCTCTTAATGTGGTTTGAATTGACTATATTTGTAACAAGTTGGGCATGATTAATATCTATGCTCCAACTTGAGGGGGAGTGTTATGATTATGTAAATAGATGTGAATAACTTAATCTTAGGCTTAATCTTAGGCTTAATCTAAGGAATACCATCTTAGGAATATTTTCTGATTTATTTCCTATATTAGAACTCTGATTTATTTCCTAGATTAGAACTCAAATACCTGTATATGTTCAGTTCTTTTTCCTCAATAATAAATCAAGAAATTCTACCTCTGATAACAGTTCTAAAATTTTTAAGTCTTTGAATTTGAATTTTCTTGATTTCATTGTATGCATCAGTCTCCCCTGTTAGAGAAAACTCTACCTCGATTTTTGAAGTGCCAAAGTATTAAAATAAAAGATTTCTTGAATTGAATCCTTTGCACCACGAAACCAATTTTTCAGTTCATCCCATATTGACTTAGTTGTTTGTAGCCATGAGTTGTAAACTCTCTTCAAACCTAGTTGGAATAACAAAATCTATTTTTTTTGAGCATCGGTAAAAGGTAACAAAAACCCAACTTTGGTATCTTGAAAAATGAAGCTAGAATCCTTTGTCCCTTCTATTTTCTTTGGTATCTTGCTCATTGGCCAATTTTACATCCAAGTCTACTTTTAAGTGTTCAATTGCTTGAATGTTTTCAATAAATTCCTCGCATTGGAGCTTTATCTCCTCTTGGGAAAACACTTTCAGGTTCTTGTTATCACTAGTTCGTAGGTTTACCTCCATTGATTGCCAATTTGTAGTTTCAGATTGTGGAATTTTCTCATCTAACCTTCCAATCTCTTGTTTTCTTGTTCCTGTTGTTGTTCTACAATTTCTCTAGTAGTGCTGTTGTCCATAAATTCCTTACTCTCAATCTCTAGTAGTATGTCACATTTGTAGAGATGCTTTTGTTTTCCATTTCTCGTCGGATACTTCTTGAGCAAACACCTAGGTCTTTAGAGATTTAGTGTATAGATAGGCACTGTGATGTAGCTCTATTGAGGACTTGTAGTAATTTGAGGGAAAAAAGGCTAACAAGAGATTTTACAGTTGAGATCATTTATCAGAAATCAGAGGTGCTATCGTTTTATCTATGCCGTTCCATAGAACACTAGAAAAGGTCTAAAATATTAATGAATATTTTGGTAATTTGTTTGTCTGCCAACTAAGGCTAACTGCTCCAATGGGACATTTAGCAATGCCAAGAGTGCAGTAGGCTTAGTTCAAACCTCACCTACAAACGGAACAATGAGGTGAATGTAGGGTGCATCATGCAATGATTTGAAACTCCTGAAGTATTAGCATACAAGTGGAAGCATAACTAGATGTAGGGGATCAACAAAAAATAGTAGAACTCTCATTCAGAACTGATGCAGTTAAGGAAAAAGAAGATAAAATTTAGGAATTATTTTTGTTTAATTTTTAAATTAGGAATTTTATTTAGTTTTCCTAAGTAAGTTTATCTTAGATTTCTTTAAATTCGGAATAGTTTTCCTAGTTCAATTTATTTTAGATTTCTTTCCTATGTTTATTTAGGTTTCTTCTTAAATAAGTGTTTTAATTAGTATTAGTTTCCTTTTTAGTCTAGGGTTAGGATTTATCCTAATTAGTATAAACAAAGCTGCTATCATACAATATTGTATCATTCTTATTATTATTTTAATTCAGAATTTTAATAGAGGTTTTTTTTAAACCCTAAATATCTTGTTCCAACCACAATCACTGTCTAATCTTAGCCTTAATTGTTGAGATCTTATTTAGGTTTCTTCTTAAATAAGTATTTTAATTAGTATTAGTTTCCTTTTTGGTCTAGGGTTAGGATTTATCCTAATTAGTATAAACAAAGCTGATATCATACAATATTGTATCATTCTTATTATTATTTCAATTCAGAATTTTAATAGAGGTTTTCTTTAAACCCTAAATATCTTGTTCCAACCACAATCACTATCTAATCTTACCTCTAATTGTTGAGATCTAATTGCCCTAAACCTTTCTCCTGCATCAAGTGGTTTCAGAGCTTGAAACCTGGAATTTTTTTCAAACCAGAAATCCTTTTACAAACCTGAAAATTTTCAATGGTTGGCCGAGTTAGAGGACAAGGTAAAGGCAATCAGCCCCAACAAACAGAGTTGGCGGAGATGCAAAGAATGATTGAGGATTTGACCCAGGCTGTACAAGCCTTGCAGTGTCAGGAACCTGTGGAAGCCCGAATGGAGAATCATGAAGGCGACTGCAAACAACTTGAGATTCCAGAAAATCTTGAGGTTGAAGAAGAAATTGAGGACAACCCTTTTCATGAAGCTGGACCCGCAAACCAAGCTGCACGAGGTGGATTGGAAGGCCGGTTATCACACGCTCTTGATTTGAATGGTGGAGGAATCAAAATTGATATTTTTGATTTTCACGAAAAATTACATGCAGATGATTATTTGGAGAATTATTTCAAAGAATTAGAACCAATTTTTGATGAATATAATGAGGAGATAGAGGAAGGTGAAGAATTAGAACCAATTTTTCATTACTCTAATGAGGAGATAGAGCAACTTAACGTTCATCCAGCATATGGTGAGTCCTTGGTGGTGCAAAGAGTGATGACAACAACAATCAATGAGGAAGAGGGTTTTACAAACAGCAAAACCAACAAAATCAATAAGTACTTGTCTGCTGAAATACGTGAAACTGAAAGTAGTGGAAAGAGTTTCATATATGCTTTAATTAGCCAACCATCAAGAAGTGACCAGATTAGGGAATCTTTCAATATTCCACTGAAATTCAGCAGCTATTAAGGAGTTGGTTAATGATGATTTACCAAACAATTTACCACTTCTATGGAGTATTGAACGTGCCACTGATTTTGTATTTCAATTGTTGATTCTTCAGCACTACAAAACTTGAGGACGAGTTTTTTCCAAGAAGAGGAGAATGATGCAGTTAAGGAAAAAGAAGATAAAATTTAGGAATTATTTTTGTTTAATTTTTAAATTAGGAATTTTATTTAGTTTTCCTAAGTAAGTTTATCTTAGATTTCTTTAAATTCGGAATAGTTTTCCTAGTTCAATTTATTTTAGATTTCTTTCCTATGTTTATTTAGGTTTCTTCTTAAATAAGTGTTTTAATTAGTATTAGTTTCCTTTTTAGTCTAGGGTTACGATTTATCCTAATTAGTATATACAAAGCTGCTATCATACAATATTGTATCATTCTCATTATTATTTCAATTCAGAATTTTAATAGAGGTCTTCTTTAAACCCTAAATATCTTGTTCCAACCACAATCACTATCTAATCTTATAGCCCTAATTGTTGAGATCTAATTGCCCTAAACCTTTCTTCTGCATCAAGAACCCTTCAGGTCATTAATGCATTGTGAGGATTGATAGGGCGTCCCTAGTGTAAGATGCTCCTTGCTATTTTGCATAGAGGCTGTTTCCATGATTTGAACCCATTGACCTTTCAGTTACAAAGGAGCAGCTTGCCATTGTTCCAGGGCTTGCCCTTGTGAGGAATGATGTGTTCTCTAAAATATTAATGGCACTTGATTTAAATTATAGAGCTACAACTTCATTCTGCAGTTTATCATTCAATTGGCAAGATGGTATATTTTATTGGTCTGAACAAGGTCTCGTCATGCAGAATATAGTTGTTCATAATCATTAATTCAATTGCAATGAAAAATTCAAACATGGGCAAACCTTCAAATGACTAAACATTCGCTTTATGGAAATTGAAGGTCTTGCATCACCGTTTTCTGTTTTCAGCTGATAGCAGTATTTCATAAATGCATAAGTTTCACAATGCAAATCTTGTTCCTGTGCGTTCAGAAACAACGGTTGAGGTTCTGCCCAGGCTGTTCAAAATCAAATACGATAGTGGCACTTTGGAAGAGCTTCTTTATGTTGATATGCCTCATGAATATCAGAACTCAGCTGGTCAAATTGTACTTGACTATGCAAAAGCAATACAAGAAAGTATTTTTGAGCACCTTCGTGTAGTACGTGATGGTCAACTTCGTATTGTTTTCTCTCCAGATCTGAAGGTTTGAAAGTTGATAAAATGGCTCTGTGTGGGAGGTTTAAAATTCTGAATATATTGTTATTTACATTGTATTTATGTCAGTTTATTCATCTTTGCTAGATTTGCTCTTGGGAGTTCTGTGCACGGTGTCACGAGGAGCTTATTCCACGAAGGTTAATAATACCTCAGGTTACTAATTTAAATGCTTTTATTTTGTGTTGTACATTTCTTATTTCTGTTCTTTAGTGGGGATCTTGCTATGGTAATGCGGCCTAGTTGAGCCATCTTGTATTTCATTGAGTTCTCAGGATCTGTGGTTCACTTAAGAGTTTTCTTCCCATAAATTATAAATTTTGGTGGTAACATGACAATAATTTGGATCTGTCTTCCCTCAAAATAGTTGGAAACTGAACTGACATAGGTATCTAGACCACAGCTGCAGAAAAATTGATTAAGCATTGAAATAATCAACTTTCGTATCTAAATAAAAAATCATTCAAACGGTGTTGATGTTACAAAAACGAGGAATGAGATCTTTAGCCTCAATGAAAATGATTGTCTTGCATTGGCCCTTTTGTAGTTAGTGCATCTTCTTTGGGGGGTTTCACATTTTATTGGATTAGATTAACTGCGTAGATCATTTTTGAAGTACCTTAGGATGGGTAAGATCTCCAAGTATCAGCAGCCTTTGCAAAGTTTCCCTTTATGATCCTTAAAGATGCTTTCCACACTTGACTGACATTGTTGCCCAGATAATTGCCATTAGAGGGTAGCTAGCATTGAATCAGTGCTCTGTCAAGAGTCAAAATCAAAACTAATGTGATTACTTCATGTACCCTAAATTATGTTGATATCTTACAATCTGTTCTCACGACTTTCACTTTTATATATACTTCTGTTCAGGAAGATAGAAGTATCTCTGTTCTTATGTCACTTTTATATATATTTCTTGTTCAGGAAGATAGATGTATCTCTGTTCTCATGTGATTGATTCTTTCTTGCCCACCGGTGCTGCTAAGGTGGTTTGCATGAAGGGAATTTCGTTGAATTCTGAAATTCATAAACCAAAGTTCATATTTTGCAGGTAAATCAGCTTGGAGTTGCAGCACAAAAATATCAAGCTTCTGCTCAAAACACATCATCTAGCTCTTCAATACCTGATTTAGAAAGCAACTGTAATATGTGAGTTTTATTTCCTTGAAAGTATCTTGATTGCTTTCATAGGCTTAGAATAGTTTTATTTTTTCCCATTGTTTGTTTGAATGCTTCAAATAATTTTTTTATATGCTTCTGGTTATCCTTTTTCCCTCTTCTACTTATGTATGTATCTTAATAGGTTTATTGCATCTGCTCGTCAATTAGCAAAAGCTTTGGAGGTACCTTTAGTTAATGATTTGGGATACACAAAGAGATATGTGCGATGCCTCCAGGTATTATCCAGTACAACTTTGTGATTTCCAGTTGGCTGTCCTTAATTCTCAGATTGAAATGTCTCGTCTCTTAAGCATCTGATTTGTACTAAAAATTGGTTGTTGTGAGCTATTGTATTTGTGTTATAGAATCTTTTGATTAATTTCTTCTGGCTTACCTTAAGTTTATCAATTTTCATGTGGAAATTTTTTGTTTCCAGTCTGAAGTTGCTGCAATGCATGTTTTGTTGGAACCTCTGGCTGTGTTGGTGCATGTTATCAGCTATCCTTGCAATCTATAGTGCATTTGAACTCTATGTTAGCATAAGTGGATGTTTTCAACTTTCAAAAATTTTATTTTCAGATTTGAAATATACTGTCCTGGAATTATGGGAAAATAATGAATGTATATAGGGATATTCATTATTCAATTCAAACGTTAAGCCAAACTGGACCAAACTGAATGCCACAATTTGGTTTAATTTAGGAATTAAAGCAGTTCATTTTGGTATGAAAAATTTTCCAAATTGCTTTAAATTATTTTGGTTAGTTTTTCAAAAAATAAGACCAGACCAAAACCATAAACTGCTATAAATCATTTTTCATATATGGTTGAATTAGTTGTTTACCTCATTTAACTTTTGGCTTGTATATAAGATATAATCTGATCTAAATATATACAATAAATATTCCATTTTATTTAAATTTAATATTTATTTAAATTTTTATCCCTCTTATGATAAAAATATAATTGCAATAATAATACGACTGATAGCTTGTACTTGACCTCTGTTTAGAATGTTGGAGACAGAGATTGTCTAATTGTAATTTTTCTTCATATGTACATGGAATAAATTGCAGATATCAGAGGTGGTTAATAGTATGAAGGACTTAATTGACTACAGCCGAGAGACTGGGAAGGGACCAATGGGTAAGATTTTAAGGAATTCCTCCCTCTCTGGTGTATGTTCTTCATTTTCTCTAATTTACTGATAAGTATTGTTGTGATTACTCTTTTTGGCAAATAGTGGCATGGGTTACAATATACTTTTTTTTTCATTTCTTTTTTCTTTTATTGCTATCTTAAGTTTTAGAAGTTGGTATCATATCATCTGGCCGTGGTTTATTCAAGCTTTAGAGATTTAAAGATTCACATCTGCACTTGGCCAAAAGGGAAATTTAAAGGGAAAAAAAATGTTAACATTGAATTTGGAATACTGGGTGGTATGCTCGATCAATCACATATGTGCTTTGCCAAATTAAGGAAATAGAATGAGAACAAAACAATAGCCTTTTTCATGGTGTTTTGTCATTAGATTTCAGTGACCTGAGTCTTCTTATCTGTTTGGTATGGGACTGGGTGTTGGTTTGTCTATAGTCCACTCACACATGCATTCATGTGGACATGGTGACCCCTTATTGGCCACTGCATATTCTGCAGTGCTAGCTCAGTTCCTTGCCAATAGTCACACAATCCAGCCTACCATTGTCACTTCATTTATAAACTCCTTTTTCTTTTTCTTTTTTTTTTTTTTTGGTGGGGGGGGGGGGGGGGGGGGGGGTGGGGTGGGTGGGGAGGGGAATCTACAATCTTGTTTTAAGTGATTGATTCCATGAACTTGCTGTGTTTAATTTTTGACTGTGAAATTTGAATTATTTTTGATAAATTTAGTAGGGCTCTCTTGAAAAGTTTTCTTTGAACTAGGCAAGACTGGCAGATTAGAAGTTGCTTCTAACCTCCTTGGCTGAGGGGGCAGTGCTAACCTAGTTCCCTGTCAAATGTTCCTGAAACTCCATACTTTGTCACTTCCTCCAGTAAGCCTTGATTCCAATTTAATTGGGATAGGCTACAAGAATCCTTTTCTTCATCTAGCTCTTTTCAGCATCATACTTTCTACTATTTATTGAGACCTGAGATACCTCTAATTTTATATTAGAATCATATAACTGGTTAATTGATTGAATTGTAAGCTCCCTCTTTAGTTTCAACAGTGAAAAGAAATGAAATACCTTCAACCCACTGAGGGTTTTCATGATCTGCTTGCTGTGGACTAGATCTGTGGTCATTAATCATTTTCAGGCAGATTATAATGCTTTCTTGCGACCTAGTTGAGTGTCAATCTATCCTGTAAGGTGGTGTTATTCCAAATTCTGATGATTACAACACTATCATTACTGATATTGCATAATTCTTCTAAAAAAAGTGGTGCAGGTTCTGTTTGACAAATAGTTTATTGGACTAATATGATGATATACAGTTGTATAACTTCACTTTGAATGCTAGTGGGCTGTGTTGATCCATTCTAATTTTTACTTGGCACCAATTGCTGTTATATAATTGCTAAATACGCTCTCTACCAAATATAATATCATGTTGAATTCTTCTCCAGAGAGTTTGTGCCAGTTCCCTCATAGGACTAGGCCATCACTGGGGCTGCATTATTCTGTACAGCAACCTGAGGAGCAGCAGCAAATTAGAGCGCATGCTTTGAACAATGATCATCATTCTGTACAGACAAATGTTGTGCACCCTTCTACAAGCAGTGGCATTACAAGTGCAGACAGCTCTTATGGCACTGCGTCTACCACTAGTTCTGTCACTACTGTTGCTGGGCTTCTCCGCCAGAATTCCATGAACTCGCGGATTGAGAGTCAGGTGAACAATCCTGGCAGTCCATATGCGGGGACGCCTGTTCAGATACCATCTGCAGGTTCTTCAACAACTTTGCCATCAGCTCAACCTAATCCTTCTTCTCCCTTCTCGTCTCCAACACCATCTTCTAATAATCTTCCCCAGAGTTCTCATAATGTTCTAATGGCACCAACCACTTCAAACCACATAGGTTCAGCAAATTCACCAGCTCAAATACCGGTGCAACAATCATCTCAGTCAAATGAGGTCGATCCAAATGAATCACAGAGCTCTGTTGAGAAAATCATACAAGAAATAATGATTTCTTCACAATTTAGTGGGGGAGGTAGCATTGTTAGTGTTGATTCTGAAGGGAATAATATAAAGAACATTAATGGATGTGCACAAAAAAATCATAATGTGCTCACCAGTGGCAATTGCCTTGTGGGCGATGGTATGGGAGACACGAATTCAAGTACAGTGGGTGGAGGGTTTAGGAGCTTGGGTCATGGAAATGGTCTTTCTGCCGCTACTACTGGAGTCAAAGCTGCTATGGGATACAACTTGGGGAATTTACCTGGAAGGGTGTGTATGCCATTGATGCATCAAGAAGCTGGTATGAATCATCAACAGCAGGACTTCACAAATCGGTTACTTAGCGGGCTTGGAGCAGTAAATGGCCTTTTTGATCAGCCTTTTGATTGGAAATCTCCATGAAGAGGTTAGTTTTGCTGACATACTCATGACAATTGCATATACCTTCTGATGGGATATTTATGTTGGTGATACAAGTGCTTATGCCACTACGTGCTTGGGAATTGGTTTGAGTCCATTGATTTGGAGCTTACATTTATAGTTACAGGAATTTTTGTACCTGTATTATGACTAGAGGGAAAGAGAACAACTAGCAGTGTTTTTTTTTTTTTTTTCCTTTTTTTTTTTTCTCCCTGTTAAGGAGTTTTCTTTTACCTCTTTATTGTTTTATTTTTTTCTCCCTTTTATCCTGAATGTATATTACTTGTGGGGTTTCCCTGCTATTTTTGTATGTATGGTTTTCACCATAACTTGATCCTCTTCATAACTTACGAAATGAGTTATCTTGCTTGAGACATGATCGTGGTAATTACACTTTAAGCTTTTCCCTATCTAGGGAATTGTGGAAAAATTTTGTATGCTTTCGCTAGCAGGAGAAACATATGATGGGGAAGTGGCATTTTTGAAATTAGCATGGGATTGATGAATGTTTTATGTCATATGAAAGAAAAGAGAGAATTGCTGTCTGCTATGTTTCGCTGGGTTTTTTAAAAAATTTTCTGTAAATGACTCAGATTTATTAACTTGAAATGCCTTAAAAAGTCATCCTTTTCTGTTATTTTTAGTTATATTTGGACTAATTGATTACTTTTAATATTATGTTTTAATAATGGATAATTGGTAAAGGATAGTTCTGTATTTGTTTTATTGTTGCAGGCTTTTGACTGTATTTTCATGAACACATCATTGGCTCAAGCTCAGGGAGGAGTTGAGAAAGGACATGCATACATCATCAGTTTAGTGTCATGATGAGATAGGAAACGCATGACACTGGCAAATGTAAGTAGTGATTCTAAATATGAATTGTCATACAATGGCAAATGTAAGTAGTGATGCTAAATCAATTTCTACAGATGCTTTGTTAATTGTTTATGTATTTTTCTAGGTTAAATTTTGGAAATGTGACTAAAACCATCTACCTTCTCTATTTTTCAAGGAAAATTCTGTCGTAAATCATGGTCTTCAATGGATCATACGAGACGGAAACCATGTGTAAGGTAGGATCCAGCCCCATACAAGATGGTCAACAAGATGGTCAATGGTGAACGGTGGTTCACCCAAGAATTTTCCCATGGCTGAATACATAATTTAATCCCTATATTTTTGCAGAAAAATCTTTTACTTTTAAAAAAATCTATAGACATTCGTACTCTTAATTTTGCACCAACTAAAAACAAAATTTCACTATATATTAAAAACACGTGTTTGCACGCATGATAGGGTGCTTATTGCCTTAAAATAAACAAATAAATAGTACCAATCTCTGAATTTTTTATATTCATGGTGCTTCTCTCTCCATCTCTTCTCATCTCCCTCTTATCAATTTTTTTTAAGGCATAATTGCGAAAAAAATCATGAATTTTCAAAACCTAAACTTTAAATTTTGGCAAATCAAGACTTGAACTTTCAAATTTTGGCAAATTAGACAAATGATCTTAATCTAGGCAATCATCAGTGACCGATGCTGATGTGGATAATATTTTAATAATTTTTCCATGTCATTAGAGCATTAAGAAATGCCACGTTTTTCTTTAGAACGGAAAAAAAAAAATCAGCTTTAAACAAATGAAAACGGCAGCGTTTGGTCCCAAACAAATCAAATGCAGGAACCCTAACCTCATTTGCCCAAATCGATGCCCATTTGAAGATTTTCTGCCCAAGGTAAATTCATGCCCAAATGCCTTAAAAAGGACTGCCCAAGGTGTTGTCTTCATATTAGGGACCTCATCAACCCTACCATCTACAATCGCTTGTGATCCTAAAACTGTTGATATTGAAGGAGCAAACTTATGCTATTTTCAATTAGTTAAGGCTTAATCAACAATCCAAAGTAAGTTTTTGTAGTTTTATATTAATTTGTTTAAGTTATTTGTTGTGGGGTTCCATATTGAAAAGCAAACTGCCATTTTCAACAAAAGGAAGGGTACGGACAATATGGACAACTTCACAATTTTTTTATTCATTCAACTATATTTTTTTTCTTGAGAAAAGTAAATTAATAGTATATACATACACTTATGTAGTGTCATTTGCATGGCTTCTTGCACATTTTGCATGGCTTCTTATGAATTTTTTATTGTATGCTCATGTATAGGTATGGGAACTCTGTTTAACCTAAAATTTCACTTTGGGGGTACATTTTCAAATGTTGGGGGTGAGCTACAATATGTTGGTGGAGATTATGTTGGATACCATGGATTAGATGGTGATAGGTTTGGGTTTTTCAATTTACAAAAGATGGTTGAAAAGGAAGGGTTTCATAATGTTGAAAGATATTGTTATTGTACACCTGGAATGAGTTTAGGTACTGAACTAAAGAATATAATTATAGATAAAAAAAGCGATGGAAATGGTTAATGAGTTAAATGGGACAATGGCTGAGGTATACATTGTTGGTAAAGAAACAGTTGCTGAAGTAGGAGACAATGTAGAGCCGAACCTAGTTCATGTTCAATTAGAAAGACAAATTGATGATGAGAATGATGCAGTGAATAGTGTAGATATTGAGTGGGAAGCAGAGACAAGTGTGAATGAGTATTCACAAGCTAGAGTTAAGACTACTAAGGCTAATGTTGTTAACAGTGTAGATGAGAGTGATATGGATCCTGACTACATTCCAGTTGTAGAATCAAAATAGATGATGGTCTATCTGATAGTGATGTGGACACAGATGACAAAGAATATTATGAGGCAAGGAAGAATTTAAAAAATTATAAAAAGAAGAAGGCTGCTGAGAAGATTTGCCAACTTGCTGCTCCTACCCTACATATAGGCCAAACTTCACCTAGAGGTGTTACTAGTAATGATGAAAGACATGAGTTTGTGTCCATTTATATTGACTCAGATGCAGAAGTGGAAACAATGTACAGCAGTGAGGAGGAATTTGGATATAAGGTGACTAGCAGATCTAGAAAAAGGTCTCCAACATATGATCCCAATTTTGATCATACACATGATTCAGTGTTCAGGCTAGGCATGAAATTTGATCATGCTAAACAGTGCAGAGAAGCAGTGTAAAAATATGCAATAACAAATGCATGGCAGATTAGGTTCATACAAAGCAATAATGAATGTGTTGAGGCCAAATGTGATGGTGTGGTTGGATGCCCCTGGAAGCTTTATGGCAGGGTAGTTAAAGCTGAAAACACATTTAAGATCAAGATTTACAGACCACAACACAAATGTCAAAGTGCTCAGGAACAGTCAAGCTACTACTGATTGGATAGTTAGAACATATTTGAACAAGTTTAGAAGAAACCCTAATTGGAGTGTACAAGAGATTGCTTATGAAGTCAATGAAAGATATGGCTTGACAGTGAGTGCATGGAAGTGTTATAGAGCAAGATGGAAGGCACTAGAGTTATTAAGAGGTTCCAATCAAGAGCACCACACCAAGTTAAGTACATACAAGGCTGAGTTACAAAGAGTTGACAGGATGGGGACTTTTGAATTTCAAATGGATGACAGTGATCCAAATGCAGGTTATGTGTTCAAGCAATTCTATATTGGCTTCAATAATTTGGTTACTATTTTTGTGATGGGTTGTAGAGCTATGGTTGGATTTGATGGATGTTTCCTAAAGACTAGCTTGGGTGGGGCTCTACTGTAAGCTATAGGAAAGGATGAAAATAACCAGATGTTTCCCACTTGCTGGGCTTTGATGGAAAGTGAAAATGAAGACTCTTGGAAATGGTTTCTAAAATTATTTTATGAAGACCTTAATATTGGTTCAGGAATTGGGTGGACTTTCGTCAGTGATTAGCAAAAGGTAAATTCAAGTCCCATTATAATTTAAAATTTAAATCAAATATATTGTTTGTCTTGACCTTTACTTGATCTAGTTTTATTATTTCTTGATGCAAGGGATTGGAAAAAGCTATTAGAGAACTCACCCCACATGCTGAGCATAGAAATTGTGCAAGGCATTTATATGCTAATTGGAGGAAACACCATAAGGGTCAAGCTTTGAAGCAAGTACATATGAGGCCAAGTTTAATGATAATGTCAAAGAGATCATAAAGTTGAGTGTGGAGGCTGCATATGCATTCTTGGAGATTGGGCTAAAACATTTCTGTAAGGCATTCATTAACACAATCCCTAAGTGTGATATGATTGACAACAATGTAAGTGAGACTTTTAATGGATACAATGTGTTTGCTAGGGCTAAACCCATTATTGACATGTTAGAAGATATCGGGACTGCTCTAATGGAAAGAATGCATCATAAAATGCAAATGATCATAAATTGTGATGACCATATTTGCCCTAAAATTAGGAAAAAGCTGGAGGAAAATAAGTACAACACTAGGTACTATTTTGTTAAACCTGCTATCAATGAGGAATTTCAAGTGTCTATTGGAGATGAGAGGTTTGTAGTTAGCTTACAGAAATGGACTTGTAGATGTAGATATTGGGATCTGACTAGGATTCCATGCTACCATGCATGTGCATGCATCAATTTCTTGAAAGCAAACCCTATTGATTATATTCATGAATATTATTCTGTTGTTAACTATTTAAAAACATATGAGAGAGGGTTGAGGCACTTAAATGGACCCAAAATGTGGCCTGAAGTAACAGGGAATCCCATATTGCCTCCTAAAGTTAAGGTGATGCCTAGTAGACCTAAAAGGAAAAGGAATAGGTCTAATGATGAAGAACCAAGTGAGAATCCCTATAAACTTCCAAGGACTGGAGTCCAAATGAAATGTCAGCTTTCTCAGGAATATGGACATAATAAGAGGACATGTCCTCTAATAAGGACAAACCTGAGACACATTTGCCTCCAAAAACTCTTGTAAGTGTTTTATAGTTTTATGCATGAAATATTACAAATTTTTCAGTATTTTGAATATATATATGTGTGTGTGTGTGTGTGTGTGTTTATAGGATAAGAGAGGGAGACCCAAGAAACAAAAAGTTAAAGGTTCAAACAATACACAACCAAGACCTAGGAGGAATGTAAAAAGGGTTAGAATTGAACAAGTAGTGGAAGAACAAGTAAGAGAAACAAGTAATAGAGAAAAAAGACAGGTTAGAAAAGGATATGGAGTCATGGTATGTGAATATACAGGCAATATGTATTTCAGGGTGAGTTCCTTCAGCTATTTTTAATGTATATTTAATGATACTATTGATACCAATTGTTGATTAGTTGTTTAATTAGTACTACAGGAGCTAGGTGTTAGAAACATACATGTTTTGAATGACCCAAATGGTGCTTCTGGTTTAAATGCTTCACAATAATACAAGAGAGGACCTGTTACCGCTCACATACCTCATGCACTTGCAACTGTGCAAGAGAAAGTTGTTGCACCTCATGCTAACCAAAGTAAAGGACTTGCATCTGCAACTATGCAAGAGAGAAATGTTGCACCTGCTGTTAAGCAAAGTAGAGGACCTGCACCTGCTTCTATCCAAGCCAAACCTGTTGCACCTGTTGCTAAACAAAGGAGAGGACCTGCAGATGCTTTTATCCAAGCCAGATTTGCTGTTAAGCAAACAAGAGTTGTTGCACTTGGTTCTGTCTAAGCCAGACCTGCTGCTAAGCAATCAAGAGTTGCTGCACCTGCTTCTATCCAAGCCAGACTTGCTGCACCTGCTACTAAGCAAAAGAAAGCACCTGGAGTTCATAACAAGAAAATACCTCCACCAAAACAAGGAAATGTTGCTATAAAGGAGAATGAAAAAGAGGATAACAACTTCAATATGTCCCAACCAATATTTGGTTTAACCCAAAATGTTGGACAACAAAATTGAACTCAAAAACCTATTGTGATCTTTTATTTGTTAATGTACTGCTATTTATGTTATGAAGTGTCTATTTTTATTGTCAAGTACTGCAGCCCTTACATTTTGATGTATTTTGTTATGGATGGTAAAACAATTATAGTTACATTTGCTTTAAATTTGGACAAAATTTCATGCAATTGTAGGTACTATAAATGTATATACTGCCGTAGATTTATTTCATGTTATTGAATGTATGCAAAAGTTGGGGATAGGTACAATTTTGATTGTTACACTTGTGGTCTTATATTATTTCTTGGAGATTGAATATATGCAAAAGTTGTGGATAGTTGGTAATGTGTAATGGATGAGTTGGACTTGGAAAATATTGTATTTTGTCATTGATAGGAGGGCAATACAATACAAAATTTGTATGCATATAACCTCTTGCATACATTTTAAATCCTATTACATATTGAAAACTACTAAAGATCAACTACAAATACCTACCCTTAGTTCACTTGAAACAATAGCATACTAGAAGACATAAATTTAATAGCTAAAAGGGAAATTGTTGCCTCAATGTAACATCTTCAAATTTGAGGACTTTCCACCATTCCTACCATTTGAAAACTGATAAACACCAAAGGCAAGCACAATGCAGGAAACTGCTAACATAATATTAGTGATCCTTAGCTTCTTGCAATTTTTCTTAAATTGCTTCTTCTCTTAAAGTACCTCCCTCTTTCTAATAGCCATTGTATCTACCTTGTTCACTAAATCATCCTTCTCGGCTTTCAACTTCTATATTTCCTCTTCATATATTCTCATTTTATGTTGCAACATTTGTTCCTTCTCTCATAGCAATTGCACTTGAATCTTCAGGTTTTTCTTCTCTTAGACAGATGAATAAATTACTTCCTTGTAATAACGTGTAACCCATGGATCATACCCTTTAAAAAATTCACAATCATCTTCCTATAATTTTCACACTCTAAAAAAAATTAAAATAAAGCCTATAATTTAAACTAAGATTGTAATACAAATACAATACTTACATGCCAGAAAGGGCAGCAGTAAAAATGTCTCTCTGGGTTCTTCCACGTCCAAGATGTGTAAAAGTTAGCTGTCACCTCGTGCCCACAGAGTATTTCCTCTGATGCTTCATCCACGCTAACAATTTCAGCGTTTGTCATCACATCCTCCATGCTTGCACTTGATGGACTATCCATGGTGTTAATGAAATATTACCAAGGATAGCTAAGAAGGAGGACGAAGAAGGAAAATATATAAGAAGAAAGAAATGGATTTCAAAGAAGAAAGAAAACTGTAGTTAGGATGATGGAAGAAGGAAATCTGGGAATGAGTAGGGCATAAATCAATTTCCCTAATATGACCAAACATTGCCGTTTATATATATATATATATATATATATATATATATATTGTTCTAGAGAAAAAAAATGGCATTTTTGTGCTCTAATGAATTGAAAAAAAATTATTAAAATATTGTCCACATCAACACTAGTGACCGGTGATTGTCCATATTCAGATCATTTGTGTAATTTGCCTTTTATTGTCAAGTTCAGGCCTTGATTTACTAAAATTGAAAGTTTAGGTTGAAATTGCAATTTTTTTTAAAGTTCATGATTTTTTTTTTGCAATTAACCCTTTTTTAAATGGTTTTTAAGGATAATTTTATATTTTTATAAATATCATATTTATTTTTTATATGATAATGAATTATCATTGCTATGTAGGTTCATATATGATAAATTGTATATTCAAAGTTCATATATGATAAATTATAGGTTCATTACACAGAAAATATAAATTCATTAGTAGTACAGTGTACGTTCATTAAAAAATTTATTGTCAAATATAGTTATAAGTAATAGGATAATTAAGTATTGCTTATAAGTTCATCAAATATAAGGTGTAAGTTCATTATTTATAAATTATAAATTTATCAATTAACACATAAAATTATTTTTTAGCTTATGAATTTATAAATTATAATCCATAAATTTCAAATATATTTGTGATGAACTTTTAAATTGTAATTTATGAACTTTTTGTTTTTAAACTAGTAGTTATTTTATGAATTATGGATTATAATATATGAATATCAGGTATACGTATAATCAACTTATAGTTTATAATTTATAAACCTTTTTTTTTTTTTTAACTTACAAACCTATAATTTTATAATTGATATTTATAGTTTTTACTAATAAATTTGTGTTCATAACATATATGCAATTTATAATTATAAATATGAAATTATTAATTTTATTGTTTCATCATTATTATTAAATTTTAAGAAATTAAAGTATTATTACCTAATGATAAAAAATAATTAAAATTTAGGAGAGGAAGAAAAAATTAAAATTATTTTTAATTTTTTAGAAATGTAAAATTATTTTTCCATATGTTTACTTTTAATTATGTTGATTAAAATATTTTTAATTTTAATACATTTATTTTCCTTATAAAAATGCTAGTATACGATTAAAAAATAAATTTAATGTAATAAAAAAAAAGTAAAGTTAAAAAAGTTAAAAATAAAGGAAAAGCAAGTGTTTTTAGTGAAAAAATAAATTAAATTAAAAGGAAAAAAGGAAAGAAAAAAATTAACCATTAATGTAATTTTTCTTATAAAAATTTATATAAATTTAATTAGAATAATTAAACAAATAAAAAAACTCAACCATTAATATAATTTTTCTTAGAGAAATAAAATAAATATAATTTTAATTGTAAATATTATAAATAAACAGAAAAGCAAAAAAAAAAAAAAAACAAAGAATAAGTAAAAAAGGAAAAAAAGAAGAATGTTTGTACCGAGGATTCAAATCCCTGACCTCAAAGGAGTGAGGCTAATATGTTAACCAGCAACACTAGCCAACCTTTTCAATTTTTTTAGTAAATATATAATAATTATTGTATTTTGGATTTCTGACCCATAATACAACATAAATCGAGATTTATGATATAACTACTCATAACTGGTAAAATTTTGTGTAAATCTTTTGATACTCATAAAGGAATATAATAAAGTGACGGATATAATTAACTTTCTAAACATAGAGTTTTGAGTAGTGTATTTGCTTATAATTGAGGAAGTTAATAGTAATTTACCCATAAAAAAAAATTATTCAATTAAATATACTTTTATAAAAAGTATAATTGATATTGTTATTTGAAATAAAAAAAATTATAAAGTTTTTTAAAAATATGTCTAGTCTTTTATTATTTTGTTGCCATATTAAATTTGCTCTAGTTTAAAAATATTTAATTGTTTTATTTTTTTTAATTTTCTATTTCACTTAAAGCTGATAAATAAAATTGATCAAACTCTATAAAGTTAATCAAACTCTAAGTTATATTTCACTCTTTAACCTTTCTTTTGTCACAATTAACATTTAATTTCATCTTTTTAAAATATCTATGCAAAGTCTATAAGACAAAGGATTTTGATAAACCCAATTAATATGATAATTTTGTTTCTGCATAGTAATAGATGAATTTATCCTGAAATTTATGCATTTTTACAATTATATATATATTTTTATCAATTTTACTCTAATTTAAAAATCTAGTTGCAATTCTATCCTAAATCATAAATACAAGAACAATTTATTAATTATACGGTTAAAAAGTCAAATTGATTCTTAAACTTATTATATATATTCTCAATTTAATTTTTAAATTTTAACTAAAAGTAAATTGAACTCTTTAACTTTAATTCAATTAATTGAATCATTAATTTGTTTATTAATAATTCACTAAATTAACAAAGTTGAAAACTCGATAAATTCATATTGAAATTTAAAGATTAAACCAATGGTATAGTATAGTAAGTTTGAAGGTCAATTTCAATATTATCCTTCACATTAATATGAAAATATTATTATTATTATTATTATTATTATTATTATTATTATTATAGTAGAATAATAATTAAAATTTTAAATTAAAATAAAATTGATAAAATAAACGTGATATTAACATATAAAATTCAAAATAAATTTTATCTGTTAAACTTTTTTTTCCAATTAAATAAAATTAAGGTGTTGACTCTCAAACAATTTTCAAAAACAATCTATTTGAACTCAAAGACTTCAATAATGAGTCTGAACCCAAATGAGTATTTTGATCCCCTTTTTCTAACGGATAAGGGTCAGTATTTAGGTGAGGCCTCATACACCCTAGCACTTCAGCCAAATCATGGAGATGGTCTTCAAAACTCATGCTTTTCACTATCATATCGTCTATGTATGCCTCTAGGTTCTTACCTAACTGTTCCTTGAACATCTTATTTACTAGGCACTGATATATAGTTCTAATATTTTTCAAGCCGAAGGGCATTGATACATAATAGTAGATATATTTTTCTGTGATGAATGAGGTCTTTTCTTCATCATCCGGATGCATTTTAATTTTATGATACCCCTGTTTTGCTTCAAGAGAAGACAAAAATACATATCCAGTTGTGAAGTCCACCAATTTCTCTATCATGGGTAAGGGAAAAGAATCCTCAGGACATGCCTTGTTTAAGTCTGTAAAGTCCACGTACATTCTGTAGGTTTCATTTGTTTTCTTGACTAGTACCACGTTTGCCAACCATTCTAGATATCGCACTTCTCTTATGAACTATGCTTTCATCAGCTTGTCTATCTCTTGCTCTATCACTGCTTGGTGCTCTGGGCCGAAGCATCTCTTCTTCTGTTTGAATAGTTTGTAGGTAAGATCTACATTTAGCAGGTGAGTTGTTACTTCAAGGCTTACCCTCCTCATCTCTACTGAAGACCAAGCAAAACTAGCTACATTTTCTTTCAAGAACTGATTAGCAGATGCTTTTAGTTCTTTTCTTAGGGAAGAGTTTGTCAATAAACTTTTCTGCTTATTCTTCTTTCACCAGAAACTTCTTTAGTTTTTGAATTGGCACAATTCGTTACTCTGGGATGTTTACGGTGGCTTCCACTACCACTAATTCTTTGACCTGTACTATGGTGGAGTCTTTCTTCACCCTTTTCCTTTCATGCATAGTCTTTTGCTGCTTTTATGTGACGTACATATAGAATTCTCCTCCATCAGGTTTAGGGATTGTCATCCTTAAGTGTCTTATGATAGTGGAGGCATCAAGATCATAAAGCAAAGGCCTGCCAAGTAAGAAATTAAAGGCTAACAACACTGGGATCATTATAAATGTAGCCATGATCGTTACAACATTTGGGGTTGTGCCTATTGTGAATGGCAGCTTCGCCACCCCACTAATGGGGCTTCTATTTCATCTAGTGTATGGATTGGATTTCTCACCTCTTCCAGGCTATCTTTATTAGATCCTATTTTTACATAAGCATCCGCCATCAACAGGTTAACTAAACTACCTTCATCAACTAAGATTCGCTTTAAGACATAATTAGCTATTATAGCTTGGATGACCAGGAGATTTGCATGTGGGGTGCGAAGGGTGCTCTCATCTGGCCTAGCTGCCTTGACCTTCGACCCACTATAGTACATGTACTCAGTCTTTTCTCTTTTCCTTGTTAGAGCTTCCGCTTTGTAATAACTTACTGGTGCTTCATCTAGGCCCTCAGTAATACAATGGATGACTTATACTGAGTCATCGTTAAACCTCTTGAGCTGTTTCCTTTTATTCCCACTAGGAGTTGCCATATCTCCACCATCTATTGTCACGACCCATCTTTGAGCCGTGATTGTCCTAGGATATAGGGGGACGTAAGGTTACCTAAACCCGTAGAACAACTTATAACTTATAAGCCGTTACTATCATGCTATCCTTAACCCAGATCGTAACCATAATTCTTATTTCTTACTACCAATTACCATGTTAACTACCTATGTGATAGTCATTTATCGTTTAAATTCATTTTCATGCTTATCACTTTTGAACTCCATTTTCTAGTATTTTAATTGCAACTCAAGTGAATATTACTTATGTATCTGAACTGTACTAATGTAATATCCAACCACACATACTAATAATTTTCTAAGTTATACCATTATTACAGACTTTAACGAAACCATGGGGCTCTAGAGTGAAACCTCCAAAATACAACATAATATGTACATTATGATACCAAAACTAGCAATGCAATTTCCAAGCGAAGACGTAGAACTTGGATATGTACATTATGATACCAAAACTAGCAATGCAATTTCCAAGCGAAGACGTAGAACTTGGAATTTACCTTGTTGAACTATCAACTAGTCCTAAAAATAAATAACAACTATGGGTGAGACAAAACTTAGTGAGTACAAAATAATACTATATAGAATAAACAAATGGTGTATGATTTAATGATGATTTCTTATAGCAATAAAATAAAATGGATCAAGAGTTATTCGTATGGAATACTTTTCCATATATAATAAATATTGTATTTTTAGCAGAACATTTCATTTCTTGGAAACGGTGTGTTTCCCCCATAATCAATCAAGTGGCGGCATACGCCTTGCTCACTCCCACATTCCTGGTCACACATACAACTGATCAGGTCGTACGTACTGGGGACCTTAAACCCTTCCCAGCTAAGATTCGGATAATCTTTACCCTATCCGCGAGTTCATTACCATTGTGCACAAGGTCTGATGTATTGCCCCACATCAAAGGGGTATTCTGCTTATCATGATATCATTATAACATTTTATTTTTTTTTATCCATGAAATGATTCAATGGATAATATACCAATAAATAATCAAGTTCCCATCATTGATCATATTATGAGATTAAGCAATAAGGTTCATCTAGCCAAGTGCCATAAAGGATATTTTATTCAATAATCGGTAAAGCAGATCATGCATGCCAAAGAATTGCAATGCATTTCAATTAGGAAAATGATTCAACATTCATGCTTATATTTAAAACACAAGTAATATGATATTATTAGGTACCTACCTCTTGCTCCTTAGCTCCTATACCAATAGTCCTATCGTAGGTTATAACGAGGCTCCTCGGTATCTCGAGCAATACCTTTGCCTTTCGATTCTACAAATACACCCAAACAATCGTATATTAATCACTACTTCTTTAACTTTCTAATCTAATTCTAAACTCAAACTTAACATCAACTCCCTATTATTAATCACCAAAACACATTCCAATACATTAAACCATAGCATACTTAAACACATTAATTATTTAGTCACTTTATTCCAAAATCCCATGTTGTCCAAATCCTTTCATCAAAATAATTAGGTTCCTTTTCTTTTCTAATTCCTTAATTAAATCCTATATTCATCAATGGGAACCAATGCAATTAATTTTCTAACATTTAGGGGAATTAACAAAACTCAAAAATCAAAATCCCTAATTTGGTATATTCCCATTAGAGTTGAAAAAAAAATCATTTTCATCAACCACATTTCAAATTGACTTTATAAACACCAAATTGAATCAATTACAAGCTTATTTAACCAATTAATCTTAAAAATTCAAGTTTAAATCTTGAAACTCCCAATGTGACTCAAAACTCCAAGATTTAGGAAAAATTATCAAATTCATTTTCAAACTTCAAATTAAACATGGATTTATCAAATTAATACTCAAACAATCAACATTCATACACCAATTGAAATTAATCTCTTTCAATTCCCATAAGCCCTAACTTTACCAAATTGGGATGATTTGGGGAAAACCCAAAATTTCTTAATCAAATCTTAAATTGATCTTTCAAAGATGAAATTAATGTCATGCAAAGCCTACAATAATAATCAAACATCAAAATACACCTCATATTATACACTTTCCTTAGATTATGCATTATGCCTTCAAGAATTTTAATTTTTGAATAAAATCTCTAAATTTAAATTTTACATTTTTAAACCACTTTTCAATATCCCAAATAACCTTAGATAGTGTTAAAAAAAAATTTTGGACACTTCCCCTGAAAATCCTTGTTTGGCCGAACCCTACTTAAATTTCCTCCTCATTGATTTTTCATGCTTCCCTTGTTATTATTCACCTATTAAACCCCAAATCCTTAACCCCTATTCTCATATTTCATCAATTAACATGCCAAACTAACTCTTCGTTAAATCACTCCACCAAAATCCAATCATAGAAATTAACAGAAAAGAAGTAGTTGCTAATAATCTATCACACTTAGGCTAAGAAAAGAAAGGAATCACTTAAGTATAAAATCTCACCTTGAAATGCTCCAAATTTAGCTCTAGGTTGAAGGATAAGTTGAGATGTTTTTAGTCTTTGGTGAGGGTGTAATTTTTGGTGTAAGTTACAAATGAAATGGTTTAACATATTTTCACTTTATATACAAACAGAATCAATGGTGGTGATTTAATCCTACAAGATCAATAGTTACATTTTTACTTAAGATGGAGGGCTAAGATTGATCAAGGTGGATGGTAGAGATGGCCCTTAGGTGTATGGTGACTTAGTATCATAATAATGAATCCCATAATCACCAAAATGAATATAGACATGGTGATGGGAAAGTGGAAAGCTTAGGTGTTAAAGTTGACATAAGTCAACAAAGGTGACTAATCTAACTCCTTCTTATCCTAACCCTTTATTAACTTGTTCTAACCCTAATTTGATCAAGCTCCACTAAATTTAGAGGCCTTAATGGGCCGGCCACTCCATAGGCTTGGGCTTTGAGTCCAAAAGCCCATCAACAAGTCCACCCGAATACGTTTCCCAAACTTAAAAATTGTTCGTAACTTTTTCTCTTCTCTTTCACTTGGAATTTTAAATCTTACCTTCCCATATCATAATAAGCTTAAACTAAGACATATTGCCTAAAATTAATTCAATAAAACATACAATAAATATTCATACTTCATAAAAATATACAGTCACGCATTTAGCACCAACAAGAGTTTCTTTCATCCTATCACTATGTCATTGATATTATACTCATAAAATTTATATTTTATGACATTATTATAACTCTGATGAGCTATAGAAACCTTGGGTATTACATCTATCTTCATAAATCTACCCAGGTATCCTTGCTTTATCAATCTTTTTATTTCTTCCATCAGCTGCCTATAATCATTTGTATTATGACTATGGATGTTATGATAGAGATAATGCTTATTCTGATCTCTCTTTTTTGGTGGAGCAAGCGTGGGTCTAAGGTGAGCCCAAATGTTTTGATCTTTGAATGCAGTGAACACCTCCCTGAGCTAGCATGTAAGGGGGTAAACTTATTGCGGTTGAAGGTAGTCGGTGCTCTGTTAGCTCAATCTTTGTTGTTTCTCTACCTTTAAGCTGGCTTATCAACTTCTTCTTTCTCTTCGAACCTCAACTCATTCTTTTGCTTTGCCTCCACTTTAGGGGTTATTTCTGTCTTTCTCTTTTTTGAGAACTGACTAAAAGTAAGTGCATCATCATGTCTGATATATTTCTCCCATTGTATCCTCCAGAGTGCAATGAGCATGTCTACACAATGCTTTAAAATAGTTTGTATGAGAAGTCCTATTTTATAGGGCTTTAACTGCTCTGGCTTAGTCAAGCTAAGTAACTTTAAATGCTTCTCTATTAAATTGAGCCATATAGTCCCTCAAGGACTTATTTTCCCTCTGCATTACTAAATCGAGATACTGAGTTTTTTGCTCCATTGGGATGCTAGAAGTGAAGTGGTGAATGAATGCTATGGCTAGCTCTATGAAAGAATGAATTCTTTCCTCTCATAAGCTATCGAACTAGCGAGTTGCTGCCCTTCCTAACGAGCCTCTAAAAGCTCTATATAGTGCTTCATCATCAGTGGTTTGTAGCTCGATTGTATGCTTATAGTCTAGAATGTGGACTTTTGGGTCTAACTCATTATTGTATTTCCTGATAGACAAAGGTTTAAACTTATTAAGCATGTGATAGTCCTGAATGGACTTGGAAAAATGAGATTTCAGTGCCAGTTTGAGCATTTTATCTATGCCTTTTTTTATTTTGATCTTATTTCATTTCATCTATGAATTTTTGCATCGCTTCCCTCACATCTCTATCTCTCTTTCTATTATTAATTTCTTCACCTCTCTGAACTCTTCGATGTGAAGAAAAGCCAAATTTTAATCTATAACCCTTTTGCCCCCTTTTTCTAGACTGTCTGTCATGGTCCCCTATGCTCCTTGACCTACCTCTCCTCCCTTCATTACTCTTATTATTATTTTGCTCAGCATCGCTCCTTTCATGATGATGTGAATAATGGCCATCTCTAGCCCATTCTCGATTGTTTGCACGAGAGTCCCTGCTACACGTATGCTCATGTTCTACTTTAGAAGGTGGTATTTCAGCGTCTTTAGAATCCTCTTCTTTGCCTTCAGAAGTGTCTTCTTCCTCCCCTCTTACCACTTCAGATCTTACCCTCTTTCCTTTATCTCCAACCATCCTTTGTCCAGCTACTACTCTAGGAGTATGATGAGGTTGGTCTTCATAGGTTAAACATCTAACAAGTTCCCTTTTAGGAGTTATCTCAGGGATGAAGGTTGCATTCTGGTTTTAGGGTGTTGGTTATTGCAGGGTGGCTTCGACAAAGGAGGAAAAAGCATTTATAAATTTCATTGTAGGGGCTAAATCAAGATTAGCAAGATCTAGAGCGGCTCCACTAGGTCCTGCTGAGGATTGTTGGGAGAGCATGTCATTGAGGAGTTGAGAGGAGGTGTTAAGTCCACAGCATGTGGAGCTGGGGTATCTATAGGAAGATTGGGCGAAGAGGATTATGGATGTCATTTTCTTGAGGGTTAGTCAATTTTTCTGAGAATTAGGTGAATTTTCTCAAATGTGTATTTAAATGTTCTTTGTAGGTAAGTTGGTGTTCTTTGAGTTTGCTTAGGAAGTAAGAAATAATGTGTTTTCAGCTAAGAAAGAGAAGCGAGCATTGCCATCCTCAAAGGAAGAAGAGAATGATAAGTTTTAAGAGAGCAGCCAATGTTTTTTACAGACGATGCCAATTTGATTGGAGCTAAACTTACCAAATGAATCTTGGGTTGGATCTTTGAGATTGGGCCTGAGTGTTGTAAGCCTACAAAGAAAGAAAAAGGATTAGGAGGGGCCAGGCCTTGAGGCAAAGGGCATTTGATGCTCAAGTCAGTAATATGCTCTGTCGATGACTGGAGAAGAAAGATTTCTCTTCTTTAGTTAAAGAGTTTTTAGTGAGAGAAGGGGATAAGAGAGATGCAAAGTTCAAACTACCCTTCTCTTTTGTATGGCTCATGGATATGACATGTGTTTGTAACTTTTTTAGAGGAGAGAGAATATATTCTGACAAGTATACTTTTGATTGATGTGGTTGGTATATAGGTAGTAGGCGTATGGACTGAAGTCTTGTCTCTTAGGATGTGGTAGGTGACTGGTTGTGTCAGGATCCAAAGGCCTGCTGCCTAATCAAAGGCCTTTTTTTGACACTTGATGATGACGTTTGTACTATGAATCCTCAGCCCACAAAGTAGATTATGGAGGAAGTTACTTCTAATAGAAGCAGGGGGTGAAGGCCCTTAGGGGAGTGAAGCGGAGGTTTCACTCCTTAAGATGGCTAAGTCTTTTACACTAGGCTCGCCTCCTAGGCTTTACCTTTGGCCTTAGTCATCCATAGGGACTAAAGGGTCTAGATAATAGTGGGTTTTGACTTCTTTCAGGCCCATTATTCTCTTGGGCTATCTTTGTCCCTCATCAAAGACGAAATTTTTTTGTTAAGACTAAATGAATATAAACAAAGAAGAAATATTAAGATACGAAAATATTATTTATTTTTAAGTATATATTTTTTTAATAAAAATTCAAAAAATTAATATAACCTTGAACTTAAATTCAAATTTATTTATTTGAACTTTACAAATACATAAATACCCAAACCATAGACTAAACCAAACATACATATCATATTATTCATCACTAATTTAAAAACAATGCTTTACATTCACTAGATGAATGCTTGAACAATCATGCAATCTTGGTTTCACAAATTGTCAATTAACCAATAAGTTTTATTTAATAATATTGAAGTGTATTTCAAATTTAATGTCAACCGAAATAAATTTATAAAAATAAAAAAAATACTCCCCCATTTTTAAATATATATCATTTTAAATATTTATTTTTATCCCTAAATATATATCATTTTAAAATTTTAAAAAAATACTTACTAATTTTTATTTTGTGCTATTTTTATTTCCTCACTAAACATTAACATCAATCATTTGTATTACTTTACGTCAAAATGAAAAAAATATATTTTAATTTTTTATCTTAAAATAATGAAAAAATATCTTTTGACTCTAGAAGGAAAAGTGTACAGCGTAAAATATCTAGTAACTCACAAAAAAGACGCAATAAACACAATAAAACTTACAAAATTCATTTATCTCTCTCTCTCTCTCTATCATCTTTTTGATTTTGAGGAGGAAAAATGCCTACTACATTCATCCCTTCATACACACCAATACCATTACCAACTGCTTCAGTTATAACCCTAAAAACATTCGCTTTCTTTCCTCCAAATTTCAGGAAATTACGTGACAATTCTGCCATATGCAGAGCTGATTCTTCTTCTTCTTCAATTACAGATTTCGATCTTTATGATCTTTTAGGCATTGATAGCTCATCCGATCAATCACAGATAAAACTGGCATATCGGACACTACAGAAGCGGTGCCACCCGGATATAGCGGGGCCTACGGGTCATGATATGGCTATCATACTTAACGAAGCTTACTCTGTTCTCTCCGATCCAAATTCACGTTTAGTTTACGATAAGGTAATTGTTATTTTTGTTTCGTATATAAATTTAGATAGTATTCAATTCGTGAAGGGAGCTTGCTTCTCTGTCTTATTTATTGAATTAAATTTCATTGTTAGGATTAGCTACTTGCATTAATGTCTCTGTCTTATTTATGGAAATTGTTTTTAAATCAATTCCAATTCTAGTTGGAGGCTAATAAAAAAATTATAAATTAATTAGTGATAATGATAGTTGTAGTGAAATTTTAAATTCTATACGTCATAATTAAGAAAAAAAAAAGATTTTATTTGCTGAATTCAGGTATTAATTAATTTTGTTGAGCAAGTTTAGTGAAATATGTGTACAGGAACAAGCAAAGATTGCAGAATTGCGTGGCTATACTGGAAAACCAATATATTCAGTATGGTTTGGGTCAGAAAGTGAAGAGCGAGCAGTTTTTGTGGATGAAGTGAAATGTGTTGGTTGCTTAAAATGTGCTTTATTTGCAGACAAAACCTTTGCCATTGAATCTGTTTATGGAAGAGCTAGAGTTGTTGCTCAGTGGGCTGATCCTGAGCACAGAATTCAAGCAGCCATTGATTCATGTCCAGTTGATTGTATCTCGTAAGTATATTATGTACCAAATTCTAACAAATTTAACTTTTTATATATCCTATTAACAATTGAAAGATGATTGAAAGAAAAAGTCACTATCTGACAGCGTCAATGAAAATTAATATAAAATTGACTAATTATTGGGACAATTAAGCGAGATAAATAAAATATGCTGTTTAAGTGAATTGGGGATAAGACAAATCCCATTCTATCCTACTTGGCGTTTAATTCTTTCCAGTAGGAGAATGGGAAAGAAAGGTAACAATTTTTTGTGGTTAGAGTTGAAATTGGTTACATTTCAATTTGCGTTTTTTTAACCATAGGATGGTGGAAAGGTCAGACTTAGCAGCACTAGAGTTCTTAATGTCCAAGCAACCACGGGGTAATGTGCGAGTTGGTGCAAGCAATGCTGTGGGCGGACGTGTCTCAAACATATTTGTTGATGTGAAAAAGTTTCAAAACAGAGTTGTTAATGCTTTGAACAAGGAAAATTCAAAAAGCTCCAAGGTAATTAAGTTTCTCTTTCTACGTCTCTTCATTTGTTTTAACATGATAATAAATTTTATAAGATGTTGAATGAGAGATGGTAACTTTATTGTACATTAGCAGGGCTGGTACTTAATAGGTTGTTAGAGTGAAAGAAACAATACAAATATTTTAGCAGTATTAAGCCAATGGAATTTGGCTCCGGCGCTTAAAAAAGGTAAATCTCCCTGAGTGTTGGTCATGGGCTTGATGACCCCAGGCCTGGTCCTACGCCTAGGCAATTAAGACATGTGCCTAAGATCCCATGAAATAAAAGGACTCCGTAAATTTTAAAGATATTTACTATTTTATGGGTTTATGTTATTTTAACACAATTATAGTTGTTTCTTTTCAAATGAGTTTGAATATTTATATAGTCCAAAAGACTAATAAAGAAAAAAGTCTTAAATATAGTTTATATTCATATATTTTTATTAGAATTACCAACAAATTATACAAAGATAATTAAATGTTTAATTCATCTGTTAAATGATATTGAAAAATCACTAATTTTTAATCCTATATTAAATGCCCAACAAATTTATTGTTGAAAAGTGGAATAAAATTTTGTTTCTTTCAATAAATGAAATTTAACATTTTAGCAAATTTAAATTTATAATTAATTGCATAGGGCCTTATTTTACTAAGGCTGGCCCTGGACGACTTCCTCCCTCATTAGCACACTAATAAGTACTTTCTCCATTATGAAAAAAGTGGTCATTAAAAAAGTTAGTTTTGTTCATAAATAAGTGGCCATTTAGCAATCCAATAAAAAAAAAAAGGGGTAAAATAGGTAATTTACCTTGCCATTTCCTAATATGAAAGATATTTCTTTAATTTATACTGCAATTAATATGGGTCATTTTGATAATTTATGATAAAGTTATTATTACCACTTTTTTTAGAATAGAGGAAGTATTAGACTGAATATTGATGTCAGTAATTACAGTGATTACGATAATGATATTTAATAATATTGTGATTTTGATTGTGTTAATAATGATAGTGATTAATGATTATTTTTGCTGTGGTCGAGTTAGCGGCAATGATTTTAGTAGTCATGATTTAGGTCTAATGGCAATGGTAGTGATGTGGTTGTTATGTCCAGAGGAATGAGGTGGTGATGAATGTGTGTCAGTGACAGTGTTGTCAACTGAATGGTTCCGTATTTTCACAATATCTCATCAAAGTTGACCAAGATGATTATATTTAGAATTGCTCCAATTTAATTAGGTGCATGTAACAATTCTTTTGCTGAGTACTAATTATGTGTCAATTATCAAATAACAAGTAACCATAAATGTTACGCTCATTACAGGAAGCAGACCTCCAAAGAGAAGCAAGAATATCAGCTATTCAAGCAATCAGATCAATCTCAAATTGGTTATACTGGCAATCACCAAAAGCAGGAGACACACCAGAACCTCGTCAAAACCTCCTACAGATTGCACAAAAATCAACTGAACCAAACATTCGCAAGCTCCGAGAGGCTGCCGCAGCCAGAAAACATGCAACACAAAGGACAGGACGTGTTTCTCATACCCCATTAAATTACATATATCATGACGAGTACTGGATTCCATCAGCTGGAGCACTTCCTGCCACGATCAATAAGTCTGGCTTTAAAACTACTGCAAAGGCTTCGCATGCTAAAATGTGGAAAGATCAGAATGAGGAAGATTATAAGAAAGGAGAGAACCAGAAGAATCCCACAAAAACGGGAGTCCCTATGGTAGCTGCAACAATAGCAGCAGTTATAGTACACTTACAAGCACGAGAGCAAGTAATTGGCAGATTGAATGAACATATAGGTGGTGATTTGGCATTGGAGATTGTTAATAGCTCTTGGTTACAGGTTTCATTAGCAGGAATTACATGGTATTTAATTGGCTTATATGTGACTGAACTAGTAGAAGCCATTCGAAAAAGATTGTAACACAGAAATATAGAACATTTCATTATGCACTGAAGCATACTTGATGTAAAATGCATACGTAACAAGATATAGTATTGATAGTAAGCAATAGATTATCAACAGTGGTATTTGTTTTGCCTAGATATGAGCACATACACAACCTGATGCAGCCTTAACAAGCAACCATCACCCACTCTCAAAAAATGGCTTAGACCAATTTGTTCGCTAGAACTAAACAGCTGGAGAAGTGATCACTCTATTATCACTGATTCAACTCATGAGCAACAGCAATTTGAAGGCTATTGCGATTACTGCTCTTATTGCTATTACTGCTCTACAGCTAAAATGAAGCATGTACGTCAGCAATGCTGTTTTTGATGAAAACAAGTAATGATGTTCATAAATGAGACTCCTAATAGAAATGGATACTGCAAAGTTATGCTCAGCAGGAAACGACCTGCCTCTGCCTCCGAATTTAGTCTTCTACATTAAAAAAAAAAAAAAAAAAAAAAAAAAAAAAAAAAAAAAAAGGATTTTGACTAGGAAGACCTCTTTTCTACCAAGGAACCAGACATTTGCATCAGTCAAATAGACATGTTCATGAGTGGAAAAGACTTAACTTTTGGAATTTGTATTCATTCAAAACTCGATCCAACCTAGTTCACCTAATGAATAATACACACACACACACATACATTATTACAGAAAACTGTTAAAGAGGTAAGAGCCAATGCTATCCCTACTTTATGCGAGTATCCAAAAAGAAAAATGGAAAATAGAAAAAGTGAAAAATTCATTATTTCATCTCTCCATAAATGCCAAATTCAGATACATTGTCTATGCATCAAGGTGTAGAACTGCAATCCAAAGTAAACTTTTAGTCCACCAGGACATTCCAATCTATAAATTTCTGAACACAAGTTTTACGCCAACATACTGTTTCATTACAAGTTCTTACATGGTTCAATGAGTAACCTTCTGAACACACCTAGTAGCGGTACTTGGTGGAGTAATCCTTTGGAGCAATAACCAAACCACGACCCTTCCTTGCCCCACGGTAGACAGTCTCAACAATGTCAATGAACTCCTGCTTGTCCTTGAGAGCCCAATTGATTTTGTTATTATTTCCAGTTCCAAGATCAATCATAATGTGCTTGTTCCTGAAGAAGAACATGACAGTGGATGGATCATACAGCTCATACATTGTGTTAAAATCAGGCACCTCAGTGATGTCCACAAGGTATATGACAGCAAAATTCTTTATTGTCTCAGCAACTGATGCCAGCACTTCATCCATCTAAGAGAAAAAAATAAAACCAATTTGAGAGGAAATACTTCCAAAATGCTACTACTTGCTTTCTAATCAACAAGACAACCTAACAATACAACAACGCATTAACTACAACCCATCAAACGACAGCATGCATAGATAAAAGGAAAATAGATTATAGCCAACAAGAATAATGCATCATTCACCAATAGAAAACTAGAAATGGCTCACCATAGCAAAAATATTAGACTATACAACTAAAAACATAGTCTTGTAGGTCTGATGACCTCAGAAGAATGAGAACGACAACCTCTCAACCCCAATTCCAGAAAAGCCAAACTTCTCAGCATAGTTTGGTTCCCCAAGGAATTGGAATGTAAATCCAAATAGATATCTAAGTTCAAAGAACCATATTCCAATTCTATTTTCTAAATAATTAAACATACTCTATTGATAAGCTCAAGAATTATAACATAAATTAAAGTTAGATTAAATATTAAAACATCAAAAAAAAAAAAAAAAAGGGAAGAAAATTATAAGATAGACATTTTTCACTAACTTCATAGTTGTTTATCTCAAACAACCCAATTTATCATCATATCACCTAGAAATTGATGGGAAAAGAAGCGCCCAACTAAACAATTTTACCAGAAAATGAACAGCTCTACCCTTTCAAAGCACTCTAAATTAGAGATTAATCACATTAACATTATAATTAGGCATTTGCTAAAACAAGTAATTTACAATCCAAATAAGATTCTGCAATTGATTCCAGAGAATGCAAGAAATTAACAGTTCAATTTCTGATTATAAGTCAAGAGAGACACAAAAACAGAGATTAGAGAAGAAAACCAAAGCATAGAGGAGATTTTGCGTTTTTGCACAAATTAGAATTGGAACTTCAAAGCCATAGCTAAAAAGATCATAAGCTTACCTGCATGCAGGTCTCGTCCCAGTCGTGGCCGAAGCGGATGACGACGAGACGCTCTTCTTCCGCCAGGATTGCCTGATCGACGGCCCATCCAGAGTGCAAGTGTGGAAGAAGGTACGACATCGTTCTGTCTCTCTCTCTCTCTCTCTACCAAGTCGAATCCCTAATCAACAATTCTTCACAGCAATTATCTGTTCCCACTTTTGTAGGTGCCACTCATGGGCAAATTATACGGCACTATGATATATTATGATCTCTTAGCACAAAATTATTATCCATGTAGCAAAAATATAGAAAAAATTGACCTTTTTTTTTTAGTTTTCTCATTATGGGGAGGGTGAATTATCATGGATTTACTATTTAAGAAAATATATATTTATTATTAGGCTAAATTTTAGTGTGTGATTAATTTAATTATTTATTATTGTAGCCTCATATATACAAAGTCGCAAGTTTGATCTCACACTCAAATATTATTATTTTTTTAATTATTCTATATTTTTTCTTTTTTTCTGCTTTTTATTTATTTATAATATTTAGAATTAAAATTATATTTATTTTATTTTATTTCTCTAAGAAAAAATTATATGAATGGTTGAGTTTTTTTATTTGTTTAATTGTTTTAATTAAATTTATATTAATTTTTATAAGAAGAAATTACATTAATAATTGAATTGAATTTTTTAAATTAAGTGCTAATTTTTTTTTACTTTTTTTTATTTGTTTGCAATACTTGGAATTAAATCATTATAATTAAATATATAAATTATTTTTTGCTCTCATCTAAAAATTATTATAATTATAATTAAATATGCTTAAACCATTATAATTAAAATAATTATTATAAAATATTTAATAACTCAAGTTATAATATAATTTATTTTCAAGAATAAAATTTCGTCTTTTATTTTGACAAGTAAATAATTCATTTCCTACATTTATATAATTTTAAAATTTTAGTAACATGATATTGTATATTTTTAAATATAAGTATAATTTAATAGTGATTATAAATTGCATATTAATTTATTATTAGTATCAGATTCATTAAATATAATATTTAAATTCATTACTTATAAAATATATATTCATCTATTATTAATATCAGTTCATTAAACATAAACTTTAAGTTCATTATTAATAAAATGTATATTTATCTCTTATTATTGTCGAGTTTATTAAACATAAATTTAGATTCATTACTTATAAAATATATATTCATTGTTATTATTGTCATGTTCATTAAATATAAAGTTTAAGTTTATTTTTATAAAATGCATATTCATATATTATCATATCCATTAAATATAAGAAACAAATCCATTACTTATAAAGTATATAGTCTTATGTTATTAGTGTCAAGTTTATTAAATATAATATTTATTTTCATTACTTATAAAGTGTATATTTTTCTATTATTATTGTCAAGTTTATTAAATATAAGATTTATGTTTATTACTTTTAAAATATATATTCATTTGTTATTATTATTAGACTCATTAGTTATGTCAAATTGATTTAATCAAATTAATATAAAATAAGTTAGATAAAAGTGGATTATAATAGAGTTGTATTTAATTATTATTCACTCATTTATTTTATCTATTTAATGTTTATCTAAATTTTTATTTCTTAAAAAAGTGCTCTTAAAATACTTATTAAACTAATCATATTAAAATTAACTTTTCATAATTAATTATATTCTCTTCCCTGCCATGTTTTTTAAATGCTCTTACTTGTTTTCACTATCCACTAATAATAATACTTTCGAAGTTGAAAAAAAATAAAAATAAAAATACGCGATTATTCAATTTAATCATTTTTAATTATTTTATAATATAAGGAATACTATTGAGTATGAATTAACTTAGTTTAATTCTTAAAATCAAATTTCTAACGACGTGGCATGTGTTAAAAAAAACAAAAAACGTCATAGTAAGGAATCGAACCACAAAGAAAAAAATCAGTTTATTGTAAAAATCAGTTGATTATATTAATTTATTTTAAGATAAAAATCAGCTTCATTTCACAGTCAAAATAAAATTAAAAAAAAAAAAATGACATATGATTTAATATTTTTATTTTAACTGATATATTATTATTTTATTTACTATATATATTTTTTAAATTATATTATATAAAATATTTTTTTAATATAATTATATCATGTAAATTAAAATATTAAGTTGAGATAAAAATATTAAATTATATAATATTATTAAAAAAATAAAATTCAAAAACTACGGCAACATTATATGAAAAAACAGTAGGAATCATATTTAGAATGGCCAACTGTAAAGATTTTGAGTTGGCCCCACAAACATCTATTTTGTATAACTCCTGAATTACACTGCAACTTGCACCTACAAAAAATCTACTTATACTGCCAATCACGTGTTTTGCACGCGTGGTCCATAATAAATATTGGACTTGAATTCATAATTTAACGTCTCGCCACTCCTTCCTTGCATGTATGCACTTCCCTTCCTTGATATCGCTACTTGCAATATTCAAAGTAATTAACCGTATATTTCGTCAATTAAATAAATAAATAACCGCATAAAAATTTATCAAACCCAACATATCGAAATTGATTCTGATTTCTTTTTTATTTTTTTAGAGAGAAAAAAATCGATCTAATTTAATTCTAATAAAAGTTATGATTTTATTATTAATGAGCACTAAAAATAGTTCACTATAAAATGGGTCCTAAAAAAGCAAATTCAAGATGAAATCAGACAATTCAAAAAGCAAGCCTTAATTTAATTGAGCATTTCAACCCAATAATAACTTACGATCAATGTTTTTAAATTCAATCTAACTTTCAAAACGGTAGAAATAAAGAGTAATAGATTAAAGGTTCAATTGAGATCGAATCATGGTTGAACCAATTTGCATTTCCCTTCAATTTTTTTTTTAAAATTAAAGGTTGCTATAATGTTTTAATGTTGCTTACCCACTGAATCAGTTTCGGGTTAGCTGATTTGTTGGTCAGTAGATTGTTTACACAAATTGAAGCCAGTTCTGCTGTGAACAAGTAATAGAATGAGAATGGACCGAAAATGAGATCAGTTCTTGGTTAATCCAGTGCAATCGATTGGCTAGTCCATTTCGATTTTGATAATCATGCGGACAACAATCATGACTAGAGCCTCTCAAGATATGCTACCTTACGTGTTGTCTTCTCTCTATCGTCTTAACACGAGCACCTCACTCCAAGCAGTAGTATCTCACCTCATCAACGAATAGCTTATAAAGGAAGTATTCACTAATAACTCTCTACAAGCTTACCTAACACGCAATCCCTACCATTTCAGAGAAATGGAATTTTGTCGCTTAAGCACAACCCTTCATAGCCTCCAAAATAGGCACATCATTATTTCTATCTAGTTACAAAATGATGCGACTCTACGTACTTAAGTACTCATATTTATACAACTCAAGATAAAAGCTCCAAGTTATCCAACTCCAAAGAGGACTTTGCCAGGAGAAAACCCCTCCGTATGGGGAAGCTCTTTTAACCATATAATAGAACCTGATACATCTAAGATAACTTAGTTCACTTCCTGAGTCACTAGATCCCGAGTCACTAGGCTTCTAGGCGGCGTAATAAAAAAGCTGTCTCTTGGTCATTCATTAGGAAGTTAACCTCTTCTTTTGAATTGGTCACTATACGTCTCTTGGTCATTCATTAAGAAGTTAACCTCTTCTCTTGAATTGGTCACTATATGGAGTTTAGTGCCCAAAGACCTTCTTTCTTTGCTAGAAAAGATCACAATAAGAGTCTCTTAGATTATCTCACTTAGGACAGTAGTGGCATCATCTTCACGTCCACTATTTACCCGAACATTTAACTTTGTATATGCAGTCACTTTGATTTAAGTATTAAAGGATTCGCATTAAGCCACAGGATTGGCGTTGCCTAATAATGTTGTTTATCTTTACTATGCGGGCTAATAACCAATCTCTACTTCAACTCTCAACTTTAGACTTTCCATCCATCAAGGTTAACATCTCCATCTAGTAAGGTCAACACTGGACTTTCCATCTAGCAAGGTTAGCACCAAATCACTCTTTCATTAAGGTCAACACCTCTTATAGAGAGTTTCACACCATCCCTTAACAATGTCAACACCTCCTCTAGAGAGGTTCACACTATTCATTAGCACAAGGTCCAACACCTTCACATCTTCAACACCCATTGAGAACCACTACCTTAACACACCTCTTTTCTTCCCACTAACTTAACACACCTCTTTCACTCCCATTAATTCTTGCACATCGATACCTGTATTGGACCTACACCTATTTAGGAAAGCCTAAGCCTAATGTTTGACACACACACACTTAACTAAACTCAATCCTGAAGTGATGTAAGCCTCTAGGTATCAGGACGCTCCTGTCTAAAACCCATTAAGCAAAGGAAGGGAAAAAAAGACCCATCAGAAAGTGGCAACATTTATAGGGACATCTGCCTAAGATCTATGAGAAATCTAAGCTTATGGAGATGACCACAATGCACATATGGAAAAGCATTCACAAGTTCATAAACAATATACATACCAATCCAAATGCATGCATCTCAACTATAGGTTTGGAAGAACTCTCAACTTCATTCGTATAAGCTCATTAGGAATAGATAGACTTGGAAAGAGCAATAGAGAGAAATAAATCTTTCCTAAAGAGTGCTTCTTTAGATAGAAGCTCTTGTAGAGTTTGAGTACTCTAAAAAAGCTTTACTCTATAAGATCCTTTGCTTCACACCTTGGGATGCCACATGCATACTACATTGGAGTACCTGGAGGAAGAGATATGAGAAGGGCTCTCCTTAAGGAGACATTATGGGGCCTTGCTTGGGCACCTATCCGGCCTGCTTGAAATTGGAATGCTCATTTGGATTCGATCTCACAATTGAAGCGGCTATCACTTTATTTGGAAAATTAGCTTTTAATTTTAAAAATTAATTTTGGGAGTTACCATCTTAATTTATTTTTATTTGAAAAAAATAATGAAAAACCCATTTAGACTCCATTTGGTTTAGCTTTTGGAATATGCACTTGTCTTTGAAACCAAAGATGATTTGAGAATTAGGTTTTTGTTTGTTTAAAATGATGATTTGGCTTATCAATATGAAATAAGTTAATGAAAATGATTTCATGAATAATTTAACAAATGGAATGACAATTATAAGGAATGAAACAAAAATTATAGTGAATAACTAACAAATTATAAACAACTAAATAAAAAAAGAATAGAAAATAGACAAAATAATTTAAATTACACTAAAAACCAAAAAAAAAAAAAAGGGATATCTACTTTAACTCTTATGGGTATTAGGAAGATCACATATTCTCCAAAATAAAAAGGTGATAGGAATGAGAAGTTATTTATCTTAATATGGATTTGCCACTTGGAATAGGTGTGCATGCGACTCCCTTTGAATGGGAATTAAAATCCACATAATTTTTTTTTTATTTTGCAATGGAAAGTTTGTTTATTTTACTTTGATTTATCATGTTTTTGTGATTTTAGAAGAAAGGATTAGAAGAAGATGCTTTACCTTAATGATGAATAAATAAGAGAAATATAATTTTCCTTAGCCGTTTTTTAAAGTCAAAGAAGAGGGATGGAGTGCCTTGTCGTATTAGAGTTCCACTTTCCAAAATGTGCAAAGGTTTAAAAATATGTCCAAATTTCCAACAAAGGGAATAAAATAAGCCCAAAATATTAAAAACCAAACTTAAAAACCTAATTTAATCTAAGGAGGACTAAGCTAGGCAGACTAAAACCAAAGAAGAATTAACCCTAAAAGACCTTTGTATATATAAAAAAGAGAAGGAAGATTAGAAGGTTGAGAGGACAACTATCAAATAACAATCAGAAGGTGAGGAAAATGATAGTACGCATGCTCTATTTATAGGCTAAGGAGTAGGGGAACAATATCAAACAAAATGATGTAGGATTAGGGGCAAAAGAAAAAAAATATTGAAAAAGGATTTAGGTATATGGATCTATAAGTGGTCATTGCGGATCAAGCTCATACCTTTGCTATTTCTGCAAGGCTCTACTTATTAGTATAGTATGTCTTGAGAGTTATACTTATATGTACATATTTTTAACTTTATCCCAACTAGCAATAAAATTTATTCTTCATTTATTTAAAATACTATTCTTAAGTACTTATTATATGAACTATTCTTAAGTATGCAGATTGAGGTGACAGTTCAATCTAATACAAGTATTTTAAACTGTTCATAATCATAGGACTCTTACTTTAGGCCATACTAGTTTGAAAGACCATCACTTTTATTTATCTTCCTAGTTAGTACTTGTTACTAATGATATAGAAGTGGCGAGTCACAGTTCATTTGATTGAATGTCATGATAAATATATGGATACTAATTGGATGAGTGATTGAACTATGGTGCTAGATGATATTGAATTGGGATTTTTCTATTAGTCAATCAATAATCATATAGATCATAATGATGCATATAGTCCTTTGACTTAAGGTGATGCATCATCTCATATATGGATTGTTAAGGTTTGCTACTATTTACATGAAAGGGCTAGCATATGGTAAGTGGTCACCTTAACTAGTTATATAGAGGCAAATGGTCAGCCAATACGGGATTCATCCCTTTAAATAAAGAGGTTAAGATCTATGCCATCAGATTCTTCTTGATACAAAATCCTTAGCCATGATATTTTAGATTCATTGGGAATGGATTTTCCAATTTGGAATCTAAAATCATCAAGAATAGAATTGTGATGTAGTCATAGTGTTTCATTATTATGGTTTGATGACTCCATGACCTTAGCTGAGATCGAGATTTAAGGACGAAAAAATTAGAATACACGGTAATTATGATCATCAGTTTCATAGAATGTGGATTAATCATTTGAACATTCATTTTCAGTTAAGTACTTATGGCATCCAATGCTAGAGTCAACCATGATTTATAGGAACTAATTGGGAATGGGATTCCCTTGATTGGTTGAGAAATCTTTCTTATGATATTCTGGATAATATCATTTCCCATTGCTAATTGGATATAAACTTAAAAAATCACACACAAATGGTACTGCACGATTAGACTTCATTATCCTGATGAAACATAAGAGATTTTTGAGATGTTGAGACACAAGATATTTTTTAGATGTTGAGAGCTAATTCTCAACAAAAAAGTGTAAGGGCAAAAAAGCCACTGTGAATGAGTTGAATGTGAATAATAACCTTGCCACTTAGCCAACCAAGTTGACTAAACAAGTTCAAAATCTTTCAATTTTAGGGGCTATAGTTGCACCTAATCTAAAGGTGTGTAGAGTTTGTGGAGTCTATAGACATGGAGCTAATGTTTGCACTTATGCCATAGAAGCAATGGTGAAAGCACAACAGGTGAGGATTTTAGCAAAGTGAAAGGTGAAAGAATATTGGGTGCAAATTAAGCAGAAGCAATATGGTGGTTGAAATTTCAAACAATTTAAAATTTCACTTACACCTAAATGGGTCCAATAAACATTCATCCAATCATCTAATTAATGTGTAAAACACATAAGAAATAAAGAAGATCAAGTGGTTATCATATTACCTCTTGAAGTGTATGGACTCTAATTCTTCTTTCCTCTCCAAAAGCTCTCCAAATGTTGAGCCTCGAGATTATCCACACCAAGCTCCACCTCCAAGGCTCATTTTGATTTGTTTAGATGTTCTTGATTCTCTCTCTTGGTAGCCCAATTTGAATACAAGATCTTCTAAAACAAATCCTTAGTGATTTGATTTCTTCTAATTACTATGGATATATCTTTTCAACAAAAGAAACCATTGTTCTTTCTCAAAGAACAAAGAACAAGAAATCAAGAATAAGAAAATTCATGAACTCTTCTTCTTTTCTCTTCTCTCTCAAGACTTACTCTATAAGATTTCTCTTTGTAAAGGATGTGCAAAAGCATTCATAAATTAACAACATCATTTGCATTTAAATAGCCAACCACTATGTTGTTAATTAGGGATCAAATAAGACATTTATTTTGCATTTTACTTTAAGCTTAAATGGAAAAGACTAATTTACCCTTTATGGTTTATGATAACTTCCATTAAGCCTTATGTAGTTAAAAGACTATTTTGACCTTGGTTACCTTTCTTTAACCCCTAAATCCATCATATGGGCTTTAGAGTTGGAGAAAATCTCTAACCCCTAAATTAGCTCTCTCTATTTCGCAAATGGGCTTGGGCAATTTAGGATTTAGTCCAAAGTTCAAATTAATTCTTTTAACTCATCTATAGTTTTAATTAATTAAATCCTTCTTATTTATATCATATATAAATTAGGATTTAATTAATAAGAAATCATTTTGGATTTAAACTTCAAAACATATTAGGGTCTTTGTAAATTTAATTACAAGTTTAATCCTTTTACCACTAATCAATTAATTAAATACTTTAATTAATTATTATGGTAAACCTTTTATCCTTGGAAGGTGAACACTTTTGGATGTGTGACTTTCTAGGTTCATATCTAATTAGCAATGAGATTAAGAAAATAATTTTCTCTACTAATGTGAAATCTCTATATCACCCTTAGTCCCATAAGTCATGAGTGACGCCTAGCATAGCATATCATGACTACCTAATTAGAATGAATATAAGTGTTTAATCACTTATTCATTTCATGGACCATTGATCATAATTAACGTACACTTAAATCCATTCATTATGAAATCCCAATCTTAGCTAGGGTCATGGATTTGTCAAACCCTAATATGCTTCTATCATATGTCTATATCTCGACTATAATTCTTGATAAAATCGATTCCTATTAGAAACCCTTTCTAGTGAATCTTTACTACCTTGGTCAAGGATTTGATTATCAAGAATAATTAGATTGCATAGGATTTCTTCCTTGTTTATTCAAGTTAATGAATTCTCTCTTGGCGATCACTTACCTCCATTCATAACTAGTTAAAACTATCACATACTATATACCAAAACTTGAATAGCATTAGTATACAAGTAGTAATAAATTCTAACTATCGGTGAATGAGATACAGTGTTCCCTCAAGTCAAAGGACTATATGTACAATTATGACCTAGATGATGATTTATTGACTAGCAATAAAACTCCATGTCATCATCATCTAACGTCACAGCTCGATCATTCATCATATGAATATCCACATGTTTATATTGACAACATTTGTCAAATAGTATGATGCTCATTGTCTCTATAATCATAAGTATCACATACTGATTATAGATTATAAATAGAGGTGATGGACTTTCGGAATTAATGATGCCCAGTCATTAATCGTATGACCGTGAACATTTTAAAGTATTTGTTTAAGGGCAATCTGCCATCCATATTCTCCACACTTGAGAATAGATCCTCTTTTGAAAAATACTTATGGACTTCAAATATATATTTAATACAATGGAACAATTTCATCTATAAACATATATTTTATTGCCATTTAGGGATAATGTTTTACATTTACATAACTTATACAATTCTCTAGGGCATACCTTCTAACAAAAGGAATGAACACTTATAATCCTAGTTGGATCATCCTCAATTCTTATGGAAGAACAACAATTTGCAACCCTCTTTTCAACAACAAATTCAGCAAAGACCCCAAAATTAGTATCAAATTTACCAAAGAGGAAATCAAGCTTAGGGGCAATCATCTAATCAAGGCCAGGATATGCAACCAGATCAGAATAATATAGTTCAAAATCAGATTACCAAGAGGCTGGATAATCTTGAAGCTTTAGTTAGGCGAGTGGAGGTGTAGATTAGGAGAATTGCATAGAAAATGCATAATTTTAACAAGAAAAATTTGCCAAGTTAGGTTGAACAAGCAAAACTTATAATTTCAAATGAGAAAGAACATGTATGTGATGAATCTTTTATTACTATTGAATCAATTTTCTTTTATCTTAAACTGCGAGCAATTAAAGTCCTAAAATGCCTTAAAGAGGTTGGAATGGATAGAGCATGCATTAATTTCATAATCAAAGGTCAAGGTTGAAAAAGAAAAATTGAGGAGGTGAGCAAAAAAAAAAAAAAAAAAAGAAGAAGAAAAGGAGGAGGCACCTTCTTTTAAATATTTTCATAAAGCAGCCAAACCATATTGACCTTTAATTCCATGCAATGCTAGACCAAAGAAAGAAGTTAAGGTGCAAACTCATTTGGAGTCAAAATGTTAAAGGGAAAAAGCCTAAGAAGGTAGTTGTTACATTAGAAAAAGTAAATGCATTTTTACAACAACAAACTCTAAACAAGGAAGGTGATCTAAGTAGTTTTATTATAAACCTTGACTTTTTTGAATATGATTTAGCAAAAGAAATGCTTGATTTACGAGCTAGCATAAATTTAATGCCATATGAACTACATGAGCAACTTGGTTTAATAAAGCTAACTCCTACATTTATGTGTATCTAATTGGCTGATGGTTCTTATAGATACCTTAGGGGTGTGACAAAGGATTTGTTAATAGGAGTAAGAAAAATTTTTAATCCCTGCTGATTTTGATGTTTTTGATGTTATAGGATTTCTTATAACTAATCATTCTTTGCTTTTGGGTTGATACTTTATTGCTACCATAAACACAATAATTGATGTTAAGAATAGTTGATTGATTATGACAGTTCTTGGGGAGACAATGGCAGTTGATCTTTTTAAAGAGCTGAAATTTGATGCTAATGTTTGTTTTGTGAATTGTTATTCAGTAAATGTGATTAGTACTACTAATGAATTTTTGTTTGACAAAGACAAAAAAATAGCGGAGGAGCCATCATTTCATCATCTCAAAGTGAAAGGTTTAATAGTGGCAAAAGCAAAAGCAATGAGTGCCTTTATTCTTCTCAACTTGGATGAAGTAAGATAAGATTCTAGCTTATAACTCTAAAAAAGCCCTCCAAATAGAAGGAAATCCATTTTATTAAAGTTTACTTTTGTTTTAAATTTTTTGTACAATTTCAAACAATTTAATTTTATTGATTTTAATTTTAGATTTTGCTAATTTTCATTTTTATTAATAATTTTGTCCGTATAGCTATTGTTTTTAGAGATCTTTTTGGTTTTAGATTGAATAACGTAGAAAAAATAAGAGAAAAAGGACGAAATTTGAAGACAAGTGCTTTTTAGGTGAAACACAACTTGATTTACCTATGTACTCAAGTTGTTTATCTTTATTATGGAACATGATTTAGCATAGCCAATACATGATCATTTACCTAAGTCATGTACTTCACTCTATCTTTGAGCCAAAATTTAAAATTTAAAAGCCCTTTCAGTTACTCAAAAACACGATCGTGTTTTCAGTAAATGATCATGTAGCGGCTACTTAAAAGTTGAACGGTGCACTTTAATTCTTCATTTTCTCTTAAATCTCCAAAACCTAAATCAAAGAATTCTCTCTCTTTCTTGATCGACTACCATCAAACCATTAACATCCTTTTTTAAATCCTAAAACCACCCAATGTTATGGCTTCAAGAACCAAAACACCAGCGGGATGGCAACCTAGTGTCTCGTCTTCAAGGAATTGGACCCATATAAGAGCAACTCGTATTCCTCATCCAAACCCCTCACAATCAACTCAACCAAGAAGAAGTGAAAAGTACTATACTCTTTCTACCTGTGGTTTCATTCATAATAAATGGATAAATATGAATGCAATTATAACTCTAGGAATAAATAATCAAATTAAGCAATATCTTGAGAATGTGAGTTGGATTCATCTAAGGGAATGCATGTTTTGGATTTTGAGTCACTTATTTTAGATTTTCTAGAAAGCCTTCAAGTTGAAATTTATTATTTGCCTAGTAGAGTAGTAGCTAAATTAAGGTTCAAGATTTTTAATCAAGTTTTTTACTTTGACTAATCAACAAATGAACAAAATGTTTAGGTTTTCAAATGTGGGATAAAAATTTATTCCTAATTCTTGGAATCAAGATGATGCTTGGAAAAGTTAAACTATTTATGGGGGAGATCATATTCCTAGTTCTTCAAAGTCTAGTAAACTTATAGAGCCCACCTTGAGGTACCTCCATAGGTTTATGACTTACACAATTTTTAGAAGAGATAAGAGCACTGGGGTGGTTGAAAGGAATGAATTGTTTCTATTACGGTGTATGAAAAATTTTTATGCAATTAGGTAATTATATGGCATTTTTTACTATATGTTATTTTGTCTTTATCTGCCCTCAATCTTTAAATACCCCATTCACCATTTACTTCTAGCACACTATAAAAACACTCACCTCAATGTGAGCTCTTGAAAATTTTTTACTTCATGATTTGATTTTTTTTTTTGGGTGAAATTCCTCTTCTTTTTCTTTTTTATTAAATTCCTTTTTTCCTTTTCATTTTTTTCTTTTTTTGAATAAAAATAAATCAATTTTTTTTTCAAAACCTATTCTAAAATTCAAAATAATAATAACAAAAATGATAATTTTTTTTCTTTTTTTTGGAATCATACTTGTTTGCTTCTTGTTATGCTTGTCAAGTTTAGCACTTCACTGCGATGGCTTCATCCTCTAGTCATGAGCAATCTTTCTCTCATTGTACCATCACTTCTTCGGTGGGTAATCTATAGGGCCATTTATATAAGGCGCCAAGGTACAACCCAAATCCATTAATACTATTGCAGGAGCCTTAGGAGCATATCTTTTACGATGGGCATATAGAGGTCAGTGTTTCTAATTGTCTTTGTTTGAGTTGCTCTTTTTAGAAAATTGGCACTAGTTGCTTATTCTATGTGTTATACATATGCATGTATATACCTATTTATCCATTACAGATGACGACCATCAAGAGTATAGGTCATAGTAGTATGAAGGGAGTGATCAGGTGCCACACCCTTAGAGGTGTTGTTAGAAATTTGCTGAAGCCTACTTGCTTTATAGATTACTTAAGAGTGAGGGCACCTGACCACATCACTATGAATGTGATCAAAGCCCTCACAGAGGGGTGGTGGGATACCACTAACACCTTTTATGTTAACTGTGGGGAGGTGACTTGTACTCCATTAGGTCTATACATGATTTTAAGGATCCAATTTGAAACTCGGCCCTTTGACATGTTCAATGACTAGAGGGATAACCTTACTCCTATCAAGGTGCAGAGTTGATCCGCTTTGCTCCCCCCATTGACAGTACTCTCATTAGGTGCATTTTCTTACAGAGTAAGTTAAATTGGTTATCGGTGAGAGATATTGTTTTTGAGGAGGTCATCACTCGGTTATGCCTACTAGTGATTACAGGCTGCCTATTTACACACAACATGAAAGACATGGTGGATCTGAACTTCCTTGCGAGCTTAGCCCACACTAACAAATGGGCAGAGTATGATTGTGAAGGAATGGTGAAGCCAAAAGCAGTGGAAGTAAAGTGGTAGGGTGAAATTTCAAACATTTTAAAATTTCACTTCACCTATTTTTAGTCCAAACATCCATTCAAGCAATCAATTAATTTATGTGTAAGACACATATGCATAGAAAAAAGAAGAAAGAGTAATCATATTACCACTTGAAGGTTCTTTCTTTCTTTAACAAATAGCTTCTCAAGTGTGAAGCTTATAGATCATCCACACCTAGCTCACCTCCAAGTTTCCTTGGTTTCTTTGGTGTTCATGAATCCCTCTCTTGGTTGCCCAAATTTGATTCAAGATTTTCCCTCAAAAACCTTTTGGAAGTTCAGGTTTCTCTTTGATTTCTTTTGGACTAAACACATTTTCAATTTGTAAGCATTTATTCTTTCACAAAGAACGAAAAGAGAATTGAAGATCAAAAGAAAAATTGAAGAAACATTTTCTTCATTTTTCTTTCTCTCTCTTAACTTCTCTCTCTAAAATGCTTCAAAATGAGAAATGATGTTTGCTCTACTTTTAGAACATAAAACTTGTAACTTTTATATCCTTTAGAAGACTTAACCATTAAGTCTTTACACCAAAAGACCATTCCATCCTTTTAGCTTATCATTAGGTGAAGGGGCAAAGTTGGACTTTACTTCTTCAAATGGTGAATAACTATTTTATCCTTTAGGGAAAAAATGGACATTTCCATTAGCTAAAAGATGTAATTATAATTTTAACCTTAGTAGAAAATTCTCTAACCCCTAAACCAATCACATGGGTTTATAAATAGTTAATTTTTTGTAACCCCTAAATTGCCCCTTTTTCATATCACATATGGGCTTAGGCCATATTTTATTTATTTAGGGTTTTCACTAAACTTAAAATTAAGTCTTTGATTTAGTCTAAATCATTTTCAATTCAATCTTTCTCATTTGCATCATGTACAAAATAAGATTTAATTGAATAAAAACCTTTATAGATTAAATATTAGGACATACTAGGGTCTTTATAAATTTAATTACATATTTAATCATTTTACCACAAATCAATTAATTAGATACTTTAATTAATTATAATGGTAAACTTTTTACACTTGGAAGGTGATCACTATTGGGTGTGTGACTTTTTAGGTTCATGTGTAATTAGCAATGGGAATGAGAAAATATTTTTCTTTACTAATGTGAAATCCCCACTTCACACTTAGTCCCATAAATTGTGAGTGATAGCTAGCATTCCATATCATGACTACCTAATTAGAAATAAATGTTTATAGTTGATAACTTTAAACATCACATAGACCATCGATCATAAATCATCATGCACTAGAATCTCTTCATTGAAGATCCCAATCTTAGCTAGGGTAATGGTTTATGTCAAACCCTAATGTGCCTCGATTCTAGTCCTTATCTTAGTTCTAATTCTTGATGAGATTATATTCCTACTAGAAACTCTTTCTAGTGAATCCAGCTGTCCTAGCTAGGACCTCTAGCTATCAAGAATAACTAGATAGTACTTGATGTAATGAATTCTATCTTGGCAATCACTTACCTCCATACATAACAAATTAGAACTATCACATGCTTTATATCTGTACATGAATAGTATGTCTATGTAAGCAGCAATAAATCCTAACTACCTATGTATGAGATATAGTATCCTTCAAGTCAAAAAATTATATACACTATTATGACCTAGATGATAAATAAATGACAAATAGTAAACCCCATATTATTGTCATCTAATGTCACAGTTCAACTATTCATCCTATGAATATCCATGTGTTTGTATCGACATCACATGTCAAGTAGTATGAGACTCACTACCTCTATAATCATCCATATCATATACAGATTATTGAAAATAAATAAAGGTGATGGTCTTTCGAAATTAATAATGCCCAATCATTAATCCAATGACCATGAATATATTTAAAATATTTGTATAAGAGCGATCTATCCCTCATATTCTCAACACTTAAGAATAAATCCTCTTACAAGTACTTAAGGACTATCTTTAATAACATAAAACTCTTTTCACATTATGAATATATTTATTGTTATGACCCAATTTCTATGTTGTGACTGTCCTAGAGTTCAGGGATACATAAGGTCACCTAAACCCGTAGAACACTATTGATCTTATTATCATTTTACATATTCCATTTTGCAATCTTCCCTAAGATTGCAACTGCATTCATTTTGTATCCTTTCCCATTATTACTTCAACCATTTATTTATAATCATTATACTCTAGTGCCATCTCATGATCATAAATAGAACATCATTCATAAGTGTTAACCAATGCTATCCATACATTCTTACTTACTATCATAGGTACTTATATATAACAAATATTATTAATTGTTTACATTACCCTCCAACATGACATACTTTAATACTAATCCTTTAAACATCATGAAGCTCTAGATTGTTGTAACAACCCACATCTACCCTAGGAGTTTTAGTGACAAATTATTTAAATTTAGGGTTATTATGACAAATTGTCAAATTCATGTGTGACGTGATTTATGAGTTTGGGGTATGTTAAAGTAATTTTAATCTTCCTAATATGAATTATTATTATAAAATAAATGATTCAAATAAAATGCATTAGCATGAAATAATTTATTTTTCGTAAAAAGAATTTTCGTGTAAAAAGGCAATTTTAAGCATAAAATAATTTTATGAGTATTTTTAAATTTTTTTAAATAAATATTTTTGGGAAAATTTTAATGAAAATAATAAGAAAACTATTTTTATTTTAATTACCCATAATTAGCCCCTAATTTAAATAAAAAGCCTAAACACCTAAAAGCCTACGACACTAAAACACTATTAACCTAGCTCATTAAGGGTATTATTGGAAATTGCCTAAAATCCTACATTTAGATAGCAAATTTCAGTCAGTACTCTCATTTTAGTAGCCATCACTCTATTTTTATGTATTTTGATAGAAAAATTCTCTCAAAATAATTATATCTACTGAAATTAAGAAAACACATTTTAACTTTGCGATTTCTCGCCCGTATTCATAAGTTTTTCTTTCTTTTCAATTTTCCATCTGATTTCTTTGAAATAAATTATGAGAAAATTATTTTGAACTAGTTATTTACTTATTTCTATATATTTAATTCAGTTTGGGTGAGTTTTTGAAAGGGAAATTAATTTCTCTAATGAAAACATCAACCTTCCTATGCGATTTTGCCAAAGGTGAATCCTATAACTCAAAAATTGAAATTTTAAAACATAAATTCTTCAAGGGGGGTGGCTACTGAATATTTAGATTCTAAACTGATTTTAAATGTGTTTTGATAAAAAATATTAGAGTCAATCATATTTTTACATATTACTGTAATAACTGAAAAGTTTCAGAAAACAAGAAAATTCAAGGTTTTGCCCTAGAACTTGAAAGTTAGAAAATTCTATGGTTAGATAATTCTATGGCTGCCAAATTATGGTGATTGATGTTCCAAACTAATATTTTTTTTGTTTGGATGAAAAATAATGATTTAAATCATGTGTTTGTGTATTACTATAATGAATGAAAAGTGCGGAAAGCGCAAATACTCATGATTTTCACCCTAAACCTTAAAACTTAGAATTTTCATGCATAATTATGATCTATGGCTGAAGATTCATATATGTGGATGTTTTAAAATGATATTTGCTATGATTTAATGAAAATTAATGATTTAAAACACTAGTTTACATATTACTGTAATGACCGAAAAATACTGAAATAAGAAAGGTTCATGGTTTTGCATCCTAAAACCTAAAATTTGAATTTTTATGTATATGTCACACCTCTTATTGCCGATTCATATAGATTGATGTTCTAAAATGATTTTTTTTTGTGTTTACATAAAAAATCTTGGTTCACACCATGTTTCTACATATTACTGTAATAGACAAAAAGTGCAAAAAGTAAGAAAAATTCAAATTTTCTCTTAGTAGGATATTCAGCCTACCATGGGATTTTTATCCCAATGTCTATAATTTTTATGTGATGTATTTTCATGATTATTGATATGTATTTATATATGATAAATGGTTAAATCGCATGTTGGTTGAAGAAATGACTCTAGACAAGCCTAGAGGCACTTTAGTATACTTAAGGTATCTTAATCTTATGTTGTGACTAGAATATGAATGTGATTGGGAAATATGGAAATAGATTTTATGATGACTTGATAATGAATTAATGATCTTGAATTGATAAAGAGATTAATTGAATGAATGGGTAATAAGAGATAAGCATGACACTGGAAAGGTTATTTGTTAAGTTGATATGTATGGAAGTGTTAAGTGTACTAAGTTGATTGATAAAGTGAATTGATATTAACATAATGATATTGAGTCGACCTTAGAAAAGTATTTACATGAATTATGATGTGTTTTCATATGGACCTATAAAGGCTAAGTGCGCAAGACTTTTAAAAGTCAACATGTTATGTGCAAATGATGAGTGCACTTATATGTACAACTCTAAGTGTATGCGAATGTTATATGTGTATGGGGTAGTTATGGGATAGGATAGCATAATGATTAATAAATACTAAGTATTGAATTAATTATTATGTTAGAGCTTGAGGAGCTTTAAAGGTTTAAAAGAACTACATGTACTAGGAGCGACGGAACCACAAGATGAGTAAATATTGTATTCATACTGCAAGTGTGAGTAAACATTATGCTATTGTTACAAGTTCAAGTTATCATGATTATGTTATGGGAACCTTTGAGATTCTTGAAACCCAAGTTCACTTCCATTTTAAATTTGACTATATGATTTCTTTGTTAAGCTTGGGTTGCCAAAGGACATTTGGTCCAAAGCCATTTGTGATTATCCAATGATAAATACTTTTTGTGATTATTACCCTAACTTATATTCTTTTTGGAACTACACTATCATCGTATCTTTTGCTCAAAAGTTAAACTACTAGTGCCATTAGGATACTTGTTATTGTTGCCTTATGTGATGTTGTTATTTGTGATTACGATTAGCTCTAGCTATGGTACCTTTAATCCTTTATGCAAAAATCCTCATGCTGATGAGGGTAATAATTAGAACTTGTGCATATAATCTTAACCTGATGGATAGGGGTTATATATCCACCTCAGCTAGAAAGGGCGGTTCTAGTTGTGGAGCCTGATTAGTTTCACGACTTTATAAGTATTGGGTTGGGAGTTGGAATTTGGTATGAGGCCACTTCTCCCTCGAGTGAATGAGCTAGCATAGTCATTTACTCTTATTAGGTGTTAAATGTTATAAGTGTGATTTCTGCAACTTGTTAAATTAGGAAACTTGCTAAATTGAAAAACTTGCTAAATTGCACCTTTAATTCATGAATTGTAAATCATGAACTATTTGTTATATGTGATGGGTTTTCTTGAAAAATGGGATATGTGATATTGTTTATGTTATATTGTTTACTAATTGAGATCATCTATCTCACCCCTTCTTCTTTGTGTGGTTCCAAGTGAGCAAATATGAGGGGGCAATGTGATGGCTCAAGCATTCTACTTTGCTTGGGGATTCTTTGTCAAAGTCTTTAATAAAACTATGTTATGAAGAGATATTCATAGAGGCTCTAGGAGTTTATTTTGAGATATTAATTATTGATGATTTGTCTTAAAACTTTAAATATTATTTTTCTTATGAGATGTTTCTCAAGTGTTTTACTAAACTATTCTTCCACATATTGAGGTTTTTTATATTATTGGATATTTAAGTTAATGCATTAGGTTTGGTACGATCTTAGGCATGAATTGTATATGTATAAGTGGGTTCTACGAGTGTGGGTGACGTTATGTCTCCCCATGTTCTAAGACTGTCATGTCTTTGAAAATGGGATGTGACAATTGTTTATCCTCAAAATGACACAAGTAATACAAACATAATACTTTTAGCAAGTCCCAAGTGAAGAAGTGTAGCTCAAAGTTTACCTTGCTAACGAATCACCCCAACTTGGAAAATTATAAATAACTAGGGGATGAGACAAGCTCAGTTAGTACAAAATAATATAACATATCATATAGGCAATATAAGAGGTTATCACTTGGGTTTATTCAAGATAGCAATGGAGTGATGTTAATTAAAATTGGCCATATTGAACTTTAGAATGCATTTTAGCAAAAATAATAATGTCTTGGAAGCAGAAACCTTCCCACACATATGTAGTACTTAAGTCTTTTATAGCTCATTCTAGTTGCCAATGATGCTAGAAGACTATATTTTTAAGGTTGGCATGGTATAGAAATGAAAAGGAATTGGGTAGTAACCTTGTGATATTAGTTGAATTGTTTGCCTGGCACATAATCTTATCATGCTTAATTATGCTTTAATGAATTGAATAGAGTTCATGTGGTAGTTAATAAATGGTGTAAGGAAGTTAGAGGGCATAATTTGAAAGAAAGCTTAAAAAAAAAAAAAGAAAGTTTCTAAGTTTAACATAGGGTTTGTGATGGACCATGGGCTTGTTATTGGGCCTTAGGTCATCAAAGGCCCAAACCCAATAATAGTGGGCCCAGCCCATGGGCCCATAATTGGTGTAACTTCAAGTCCACATGTTATAATAGTTAGCCCAATTAGAGTGGTTAGTTAACATCAAATAGAACATGTTGTACAGAAAGAGTTGTAAAATTTGACTAGCTAGCCACAAAGATTGACCAAAGTCAAAGTTCTAAACCAAGGTAAACTCTCACCTTCTCTACACATAAGTCTAGATACACTTTGAGCACTCCAACACCTTATGTAATAACCCACATCTACCCTAAGAGTTTTCTTGACAAATTGTTTGAATTTAGGGATATTGTGACAAAATGTGTGACTTTATGAAAATTCATTTGTGATGTAATTTATGGCTATATGGCATATTAAATTAATTTTAATATGCCTAATATAAATTATTATTGTGAAATAAATGATTTAAATGAAGTGCATTAGCCTAAAATAATTTTTTTTTGTAAAATGAATTTTCGTGTAAAAAGGTGATTTTTAAACATAAAATAATTTTATGCGTATTTTTAAAATAATTTTTGAATAAATGTTTTTTTTTGGGGGGGGGGATTTTAATGAAAATAATAAGAAAAATATTTTATTTTTAATTACCCATAATCAGCCCTAAATCAATTAAAAGGCCCAGATACCCAAAAGTCCACTATACTAAAACACTCTTAACCTAACTCATTAAGGGTAAGAAATTGCACCCCAAACCCTAATATTTAACCTAAATTTCAGCTAGCCCCTCATTCCAACAGCCACCATTCTGTTATTTCATTATTTTGAAATTCTCTCAAAACAATTCTCTCTACTGAAATTAAGAAAACACCTTTCAATTTTGCGATTTCTCACTCGTATTCATAAGTTTTTCTTTCTTCACAATTTCCTATCTGATTTCTATGAAATAAAATATAAGAAAATTATTTTGAACTAGTTATTTACTGATTTTTACAGATTTAATTTTGTTTTGGGTGAGTTTTTGAGAGAGAAATTTAATTCTCTACCGAAAACACAAAACCTTCCACGTTATTTCTCTAAAGGTGGATCCTGTAACTTAAAATTTAAAATTTTATACATAAACACTACAAAAGACGAGGGGGGGGGGGGGGGGGTGTCGTGTGAGAGGGAGGGGGAGGGGAGGATTCCTACATGATTTATTTCTAAACTAATTTTTGATGTGTTTTGATGAAAATATTGGATTAAACTATATTTTTACATATTTTTGTAATAACCAAAAATTTTCAAAAAATAAAGAAATTCAAGGTTTTTGTGCTAGAACTTAGAAGTATTATTATTTAAACATATGGTTGCCGATTTGTATATGAATTGATTCCAATATGATATTTGTTTTGTTTGAAAAAAAATAATGATTTAAATCATGTGTTTGCATATTACTGTAATGAATGGAAAGCGCGGAAAGCACAAAAACTCATGATTTTCACTGTAAGCCTTAAAACTTGGAATTTTTTTTGTATAATTATTATTTATGGCTGCTGAATCATACATGAAGATGTTCTAAACTAATATTTTCTGTGATTGAATGAAAAATAATGGTTTAAACCACCTGTTTTCATATTATTGTAATGACTGAAAAATACTGAAAATAAGAAAGCTCATGGTTTTGCATCCTAAAACCCAAAATTTGAATTTTCATGTATGAAACATACATATTGCTATCGATTCATGTAGATTAATGATCTAAAATGATTTTTTGTTGTGTTTACATAAAAAATCTAGATTCAAACCATGTTTTTACATATTACTGTAATAGATAAAAAGTGCAAAAGTAAGAAAAATTTAGTTTTTTCCTTGATGATGTATTCAGCCTACCATGGGATTTTTATCTTAATGTCTATAATTTTTATATGATCTATTATGATGATTCTTGATATATATGTATGTATAATAAATGATAAAATTGTATGTTATTTGAAGGTATGACTCTAGACAAGCCTAGTGGCACTTTCGTACACCTAAGGTATCTTAATCTTATATTGTGATTAGAATGTGAATGTGATTGGGTAAAATGAAAATAGGTTTTATGATGAATCAATAATGAATTAATGATCTTGCATTAGTGAAGAGATTGAAGGAATGAATTGGGCATAAGAGATAGGCATGACACTTGAAAGGTTAATTGTTAAGTTGACATATATAGAAGTGTTAAGTGTACTAAGATGATTATTAAAGTAAATTGATATTATGTTAATGATATTGTGTTGATCTTAGAAAGGTATTAACATAATTATAATGTGTTTCATGTGGGTCTACAAAGGCTAAGTGTACAAGACTTTTAAAGTCAACATATTATGTGCAAGTGATGAGTGCATTTCTGTGCAACCCTAAGTGTATGTGAATGTTATATGTGCATAGGGTAGCTATGGGATAGGATAGCATCATGATTAAATAAATACTAAGTATTGAATGAAATATTATGTTAGAGCTTGAGGAGTTTTAGAGGTTTAAAAGGGCTACGTGTACTAGAAGCAAGGAACCACAAGGTGAGTAAATATTATGCTATTGTTACAAGTTCAAGCTATCATGATTATATTATGGGAACCTTTGAAATTCTTGAAACCTAAGTTCACTTCCATTTTAAATTTGACTATGTGATTTCTTTGTTAAGCTTGGGTTGCCAAAGGACATTTGGTCCAAAGCCAATTGTGATTATCCAATGATAAATACTTTTTGAGATTATTACCCTAACTTATATTCTTTCTAAAACTACACTATCATTGTATCTTTTGTGCAAAAGTTAAACTACTATTGCTATTGGGATACTTGTTATTATTGTCTTATGTGATATTGTTATTTGTGATTACTATTAGCTCCAGCTATGGTATCTTTAACCTTTTATACAGAAATCCTTGTGCCGATGCTGATAATCATCAGAACCTTTGCACATGGTCTTAACCCGATGGATAAGAGTTGTGTATCCACCTCAGCTAGAAGCGGCAGTTCTAGCCATGGAGTCTGATCAGTTTCATGACCTTATAAGTATTGGGTTGGGAGTTGGAATTTGGTATGAGGCCACCTCTCCCTCGAGTGAATGAGCTAGCATAGTCATTTACTCTTATTGGGTGTTAAATGTTATAAGTGTGATTTTTGCAACTTGTCAAATTGGGAAACATTCTAAATCGAAAAACTTGCTAAATTGCATACTTGATTCATGAATTGTAAATCATAAACTATGTGTTATATGTGATGGGATTTCTTGAAAAATGGGATATGTGTTATCATTTATGCTATATTGTCTACTCATTGAGATCATTTATCTCACCCCTTCTTTCTTGTATGGTTCCAGGTGAGCAAATATGAGGAGGCAAGGTGATGGCTCAAGCATTCTATTTTGCTTGGGGATTCCTTGTCAAAGTCATTAATAATACCATGCTATGAAGTGTTGTCATTAGATGCTTTGGGAATATTCATTTTTGATGTTTATTTTGAGATATTATTTATTAAAGTTTTTGAGTGAAATATGAATATTATTTCCTTGTGGATTATATGTGAAGTGTTTAATTAATGTCTTCCGCAATTAAAGATTTTCATATAATGTTTTAAAGGAATTATTGTATAAGGTTTGGTATGATCCTAGGCATGATATGTGTAAGTGGGTTCTATGGGCATAGGTGACCTTATGTCTTCCTGTGTTCTAGGACCATCATGTCCTTAAAAATCGGATGTGACACCTTATGATGATCATCACCATTGTAGAGAGAATCCTAGCCATCCAATTAGATCCAATCCTAACCATTCATTAAGATTAAACTTGAACCATTAGATCTAGCTTGATTAAATCCTCACCATTTAACTCATTATATATATATATATATATATATATATATATATATATATATATATATATATATATATATATATATATATATATATATATATATATATATATATATATATATATATATATGTAAATTCATGTTATGAACTAGTGTTTAGCCTATCTCTACACCAAATTTTCACTCTAAGAAAGGGGATTTTCTCTACATCACTTGCAACAAGAGTATTAGCAAATCAAAGCCAAGTAATATGAGAAACTATGTTCACTTTCTCCGTTAGATGATCTAAGGTTAAATTTTAGTATTTTAGTTGTATAAAGTCCTTTATCACACCATAAGAATTTCAGTCAATCTAGAGTAAAATGTATAAGATGTAATTTTGAATGATCCTAGATAAGGAAGAATGATTTAGAAGTGTTAAATGGAATTTTGAGAACTTGATGCGAGACTTGGAGACCCTAGAGGCATGAATATGATTTAAAGAGAGACTTGGTGCTCTCACACTAGATTGAACCATTTAAGTGATTATATATATTATATATTGTGTTAATTTCATACTTCTATAACTAATTTGAAGATTAGATGTGGAAATACGATTTTTTCCCAAATTTGACTTGAATGGGATAAACTAGGGTTCATATGAACAAAAGTAGATTAATTCAAATTAATTGATAATGATTGATTGCTTAAGTGTTAATTTGGTAAATCTATAATTGAATTGAGGTTTGAAAGTGAAATTAATGATTTTCCCCAAATTCTAGGATTTATGGACAATTTGGGCATCTTGTGATCTAGACTTGAAATCATGGTATTGAATGAGTAATTTAGTTTGGAAATAATTAGAAGTAAGAATAAGTTTGTGTATAGCATAATTGATACATCTCTATTATAAGTTGAAGAAACAAAGTAAGTAAAGGATATAATTAGTAACACTATTAGTTACTAATTGAAGTAACTAGAATGTAATGAATGTAGAACTTCAAGGTAAGGGCAAAGAAATTGTTCAAGATTGAGAGGGACGTTGAACTAACAGAGAATGAACAATCATTAGGAGCAAAGGAGATAAGGTGAATACTAAATAATATGATGTAACTATGCCTTTGTTTGCAACTATTGTTGAACTATCAATCCTTGTCATGAACTTGAAATGACATTTGAAATGTGGTTGTGTAACAACCCACACTCACCCTAGGAGTTTTTATGACCAATTTGCGTGAATTTAGAATTATTAGGACTAAGTGTGTGTTTTCGTGAAAATTCATGTATTATGTGATTGATAGGTATATGGCATGTTATATTAGCTCTAATATGCCTAATATGAATTATTATGATGAACTAAGTGATTTATATGAAATGCATAAGTATAAAAATATTTATTTCACATAAATTGAATTTTCATGCACAAAGTGATTTTTATGCATAAAATAAATTTTATAAGCATTTTTAAACTATTTTAAATAAATATTTTGGGGTAAATTTTAATGAAAATAATAAAAAAGATTTTATTTTTAATTACCTATACTTAGCCCATAAAATAAATAAAAGACCAAATTTCCAAAAGCCCACTACACCCAAACACTCCTAACCTAGCTCATTAAGGGTAATCTTGGAAATTGTCCAAAATCCTACAAATAAAAGATGAAATTTGGCTCGCCCTTGCTTCCAATAGCCACCATTCTATTATTTCATTATTTTGGTATAAAAATTCTCTTAAAAATAATCTCTCTACTGAAATTTCAAAATACCTTCAAACTTGGCAATTTCTTGACTGTATTTGTAAGTTTTTCTCTCCTTTCAATTTATTATTGGATTTCTATGAAAATAATCATGAGAAAATTATTTTGAACTGAATATTTACTGATTTTTATTGATTAAATTTGGCCTAGGTGAGTTTTTGGAAGAGAAAATGATTTTTCTATTGAAAACACAAACCTTTCTATGTGAATCCTCCAAAGGTAAATCCTAAAACTCAAAATTGAAATTTTCATGCATAGACTCAAGGGGGGCTGCCAATTTGGACATATTTGTGTTCTACATGGATTTTTGTTGTGTTTAGATGAAAAACATTGATTTAAAACATATTTTTGTATATTACTATAATGATCGAAAAGTTCCAAAAAATAAGAAAATTCATGGTTTTTGTCCTAGAACATAAAAGTTGGAAATTTTCATATGTATGAACCCTAGGGGCTGCTGATTTATATGATTTTATATCCTAAACTGAATTTTATTATATTTGGAGGAAAAATAATGGTTTAAAGCTTGTGTTTACATATTACTATAATGATAGGAAAGTACTGGAAGAAAGATATAAGCATGGTTTTCATCCTAAAATATAAAGTTGAAAATTTTTCATGCATATATATCTATATGGGTTTTGATTCCTAAGGTTTAGTGTTCTAAAATGATTTTTGTTTTGATTACATGAAAAATCTTGGTTTAATCTATGTTTTTGCATATTACTGTAACGAACGGAAAGTATGAAAAGTAAGAAAATTTAGGTTTACCTTGAATTGGGCATTCGGCCTACTTGGGAATTTTTATTCTAATATCTATAATTTTTATGTAATGTATTTTAATGATTATTGACATATATATGTGAATGATAAATGATTAAATGGCATGTTGATTGAAGAAATAACCCTAGACAAGCCTAAAGGCAATTTGGTATACTTAGAGTATCTTAACCCTATGTTGTGATTAACATGTGAATGTGATTAAGTAATATGGAAATAGGTTTTATGATGAGTTAGTAAGGAATTAATGACCCTAAATTGATGATGGGATTGATTATATGAATTGATCATAAGAGATAGGCATGACACTTGAAGGGCTATTGTTAAGTTGATATATATGGAAGTGTTAAGTATATTGATTTTGAGATCATGAAATATTTTGTTTGACTTTAGAAAAGTCATAGTATGAGTTCTAATGTGATTGCATGTGAGCCTATAAAGGCTAAGTGTGCAAGACTATAAAACTCAACATGTTATGTGTAAGTGATGAGTGCACTTCTAAGTGCAACTCCAAGTGTATGTGAATGTTATATGTGCATGGGGTAGCATGGGATAAGATAGAATGATGTTAAATAAATACTAAGTATTGAATTAAATATTATGTTAGAGCTTGAGGAATAGTAGAAGTTTAAAAGGGACTACAAGGAATAGGAGAAAAGGAACCACAAGGTGAGTAAACATTATATTCATATTATAAGTACAAGTGATTTTGTTATTGGAATCTTTGATTCCTACTTTCAATTATAATTACGTGATTTCTTTGTTAAGGTTGGGTTGTCAAAGGACATTTAGTCCAAAACCATTTTTAATTACTTAATTATAATAACGAACCTTTGTGATTATTGCCCTAACTTATATCCTTTATGGAACTACACTATTATTTATTTTTTGTTTGATAAGCTAAACATCTATTATTGTCGTGCCACATGTGATTGCTTTTCTTTAATGCTATTTTTTATAAGTGACTACCATTAGCTCTAGTTATGGTACCTATAACCCTTTTTATGTAGAAATCCTCGTGCTGATGCAAGCAATCATATGCTATGTGTTCGAGTGATTATGGCAATGACCTTCACTCTATGTGTTCGAGTGAGTATGGCAGTAGCCTTTACTCTATGTGTTTAAGTGATTATGGCAACAACCTTCACTCTATGTGTTATGTGTTATAAGTGTGATTTCTGTGAACTTTTCTAAATTACAAACAATGAATCATGAACTATGAGTTATGAGCTATGAGCCTTTTCTAGGAGATAAGTGTTATTGTATAAGCCCTATTGTTTACTCATTAAGATCATTTATCTCACCCTTTCTTCCTTATGTGGTTCTAGGTGAGCATTATGAGGAGGCAAGGTAATTACTCAAGCTACCTATTCTGCTTGGGAAATTCCCTTGTCAAAGTTATAATAATACCATACTATATTGAGTCCTTAGACGCTCTAGGAGTTATTATGGGAACTTTATTTTGAAATATTATGCTGGTGACTTTATTATTTCCTTATGAATTGTATTAGAGTATATTTTTTTTAGCTTCTGCAACTTAAGATTTTTCCTTTATAAAAGGTTTTTAAGATAATGTATAGGGTTTTGGTACAATCCTCGGCAATATTTGTATATATATAAGTAGGTTCTACAGACGTGGGTGACCTTATGTCTCCCCATGTTCTAGGACTGTCATGTCTCTGAAGTTGTGATGTGGCAAGTTACTTATTAATTGATAAAACCTTTGAGATTCACATCCTTCTTATATGATAATCGATCATGATGAACCTTATGCCTTGATCCTATGTGATGGTCAATGATGTGAATGACTATTATGATGAACTACCTCCCATTGGATCCTTATTATAGACCTTTGATATGTCTTTCCTTGAATACCTAAAATCCTTTCTGATGTGAGGAAAATACATCAGACCTTGTGCACTTGGTATAAGCCTATGGGTAGGGTGAGAGTACCCAACTTCTATTAGGAGGAAACGCCTAACTGCAAGGCCCAATTAGTCTTGTGTAATGTAATACATATGAGTGAGCAAGGCTTAAGCTGCCACTCTTTAAATATTTATGTGTGGGAAGTTCTCCTCTCCCAAAACATCATCATTTTTGCTAAATCACATTCTAAAGTTCAATATGGTCAATTTTAATTAACATCACTCCATTGCCATCTCGAATTAACCCAAGTGTTAACCTTTGATATTGCTTACATGTTATGTTATATTATTTTGTACTCATTGAGCTTGTCTTACCCCTTAGTTGATTATAATTTTCCAGGTTGAAGTGACTCATTAGCAAGGTAAACTCCAAGTTACATTTCTTCGTTTGGGACTTGCTAAAAGTGCTATATTCATTTTGCTTGTTCTATTTTTGAAGGATCAACACTCTAGAGCTCTATGGTGTCTCAAAGCTTAGTACTAACGTATATTATGTTAGAGTGTAATGTAGATAATTGATAACATTTATTATGTAAGAGTACTCATGATAGTAAGTAAGAATTATGTATAGTGTTTGTTTATATTTATAAATGATAATGTTCTATTTTGGATCATGAGATGACACCAAAGTGTAATGGCTATAAATGAATATTTTAAGAAATAACGAGAAAGGATAAAGAATGAATGTGGTTTCGATCTTGGGAAGGATTGTAAGGTGATAATAAGATCATTGGTGTTTTATGGGTTTAGGTGACTTTATGTCTCCCTAAACTCTAGGACAGTCACGGTTTGGAGATTGGGCCATGACAATATAAATATTAGAGTGGTGGTCTAAACCTTGCTCACTCACATACATCACATTACGTAAAACTGATAAGGTGTTCCTCCCTAATAGAGGTCGGGTATTCTCGCCTTACCTACGGGTTTATACCAAGTGCACAAGGTCCGATGTCTTTCCTCACATTAGAGAGGATTTCTGCCTAGTCATGGGTATTCATGAAAGGCATATTCAAAATCTATATCTGGAATTCAATGGAAAGGAGTTGGCATCTCAATCATTGCACACAAAATAGTATCAATGTAAGAGGCTCATTATGCTTTAATTATCATATAAGAAGGATATTGAATTCAAAGGCTCATAATTTGTGGGCACACATATTCAATGTCTCTTTAGGGAATATATCAAAGGATAGTATTTCAAATAATGGTTCCAAACAACATGGCACAATTACATCATATTATTAAATACTCACCTTAACTCCTTTGCTCCTATATTTTTGTTCGTTCTTTGATTAGTTTATTACCCTTCTCTGTTTTTAGCAATTTCCTTGCCCTTGCCTTGAAGTTTTACACCCATAACATTTCAATTACATATTAATTAGTAACTAATGGTGTTACTAATTATATCTTTTACTCGTTTTACTACTTCCACTTATAATAGGGATGTATCAATTATGTCACACATATACTTATACTTTATTATTGTTTGTAAGCAATTCCAAGCTAAATTCCTCATTCAATTTCATAATTCTAAGTCTAAGTCTCAAAATTCCCAAATTGTTCCATAAATCCTAGAATTTGGGGAAAATTATAAATTTCACTTTAAAATCTCAAATTGACTATAGATTCATCAAATTAACACCTAGGCAATCAATTCCCACTAATTAATTTGAGTTAACTTACTCTTATTCATATGAACCCTAACTTGTCCTACTTAGGTCCAATTTGGGGAAAACTCATAATTCCTCATCAAATCTCTAAATTAGTTGTAGAAATATGAAATTGACATAACATATAACATATATGATTACTTAATTATCACAATATAGTATTAGAACACCAAGTTCCTCTTTTAACTATGTTTATGCCTCAAGGTTTCCAAAGCTTGAATCATGTTCTCAAAAATTCAATTTAACTCTTCTAAATCATTTTTCTTCATCTAAGATCATTCAAAACCATGTCTTATGTATCATTACCATAGGTTGGCCAGATTTTCCTATGGTGTAAAAGAGATTTTTTAGCAATCAAATTACTAAAATCAACCTTAGAATATAGAAGAGAGTAGATGAATATAGTTTCTCACCTCAGTTAGCTCTAATTTGCCAAGGTTCTTATTGCAAGTGAGGTAGAGAGAATTTCTTTCCTTGGTGTAGGAATTTGGTGTAGAGAGAGGCTAAATATGATTTCTCAACATAATCTTGCTTATATATGTAATGGGTTAGCTAGTGAGGATTTATCAAGCTAAATCCAATGGTTCGAATTTGATCATAATGAATGGCTAAGATTATATAAAGTTGGATGACTAGAATTCTCTCTACAATGGTGATAATCATCATGTAATGTTGGAGTGCTAAAAGTGAACCTATACTCATGTGTGGGGAAGGTGAGAGTTTTACTTGGTTTAGTATTTTGACTTAGTCAATTTTTGTGGCTAGTTAGTCAAATTCTTATTACTCACTCTCTATAACATATTTTCATTATCTTAGTCCAAACATTTTAGTTCACATCTTTTGATGTTCTATAACTCTTAGGCCCAATAGGTAGGCCTCCTTGTATTGGGCTCGGGCCTTTGTTACTTCAAGGCCCATTAACAAGCCCATAAGCCCATTAACATGCTTAGAAATTTCCCTTTTAAAATTTCTTTCTTTCGTTTCACTATAACTCTAAAATTTATGTTCTTTAACTTCTTTATACATGTCACTAGTTATCATTAGAACTCTGTTCAATTCATTAAAGCATGCATAGTCATGATAAAATCATGAATTATGCAAACATTTCAAATGTCACCACAATTCTCCTAATCGATTACCTTTCATTTCCCATACTAGGCTAACATCTAAAATCTAGTCTTTTAACATCACTAATAACTAGAATAAGCTATGAAAAATTTGGGTATTATATTCTACCCCCTTAAAAAAAATTCATCCTTGAATTTTTAAAAGAGCTTACCTGTTACTAATGAAACAGTTGTGGATACTTTCAGAGCATGTTATCTTCATTTTCCTAGGTGCACTCCTCCACATCATGATTACGCCATTAAACTTTGACCATTGGTATCTCCTTATTTTAAAGCTTTTTCAGTTGTTGATCTAGTATAGTGATTGAAACTTCTTCATTGAAAAGGTCTTAGTTGATTTCAATCAATTGTGGTTGTAATAAATGCGAAGGATCAGGAATATACTTCCTTAACATCAACACATGAAAAACTAGATGCACATGTTCCAAGCAATGCTAACTAGTATGAAATTTCTCCGACCTTATCAAGAATCTCAAAAGCTTCAATAAAGCATGGGGAGAGTTTTCCCTTCTTACCAAATCTCATTACTCCTTTCATAGGGGAGACTTTCAAAAAGACATGGTCACCCATAGTGAAATGGACATCCTTCGTCTTGGGATCGGCATAACTCTTCTAGTGACTAAAAGAAGTTTTCAGCCTTTTCTAAATAACCTTCACTTTCTTAGTGCCTTCTTTACTCATATCTAAGGCTTCAAGGTACTTTTCACCCACTTCAGTCCAATAAATCATAGATCGACATTTTTTGCCATATAATGCCTCATATGGTGCCATCCCTATAGAGGAATGGTAGCTATTATTGTATGCAAATTTGATAAGTGGGAGATGTCTATCCTAACTTCCTTTGAAATCCATAACACACATACAAAGCATATCCTCTAATGTTTGTATTATTCTCTCAAATTGCCCATCCATTTGTGGTTGAAAGGCTATACTGAAGTCAAGCTGTGTACCCAATGCTTCTTGCAACTTTTGCTAGAACCTCAATGTGAATTGAGTCCCTCTATTCGAGATAATGGAGAGTGGAACCCCATGTAACCTTACAATTTCATTGATATATATTTGGGCATATTGAGCTGCCAAATAAGTAGCCTTCACCTTAACGAAGTGTGTTGATTTCGTCAGTTGATCCACTATGACCCATATCGAGTTGAATCCTTTTGTAGTCTTGGGTAGACCCACTACAAAATCCATAGTGATTCGTTCCCACTTCCATTCTAGTGATCTTATTTCCTAAAGTAATCTGGATGGTCTTTGGTGTTCAAATTTCACTTGCTGACAAGTGAGACATGAAGCTACAAAATTTGCTACATCTTTCTTCATTCTAGGCCACCAATAAGTACTCCTTACATTGATACATTTTGGTAGCACCTGGGTGTATACTATACGAGGTTTAATGTGCCTCTTTCAAAATCCTTTCCCTCAACTCCTTTACATCAAGTACACATAATCCATCTCCACACTTCAAAACACCTCCTTCTATGTGAAACTCCGAGGCTTATCCTTTTTCCACATTCTCAAAGATTTTCATCAATTGAGGGTCTTGGTTTTGTAACATTTTTATCTCATCAAGGAGTTTGGGCCTTACTTAGAAGTAAGCAAATAACACTTGTGATTCATCTACTTCTAATTGTAAACCTTCATTAAACATCTCCTTTAACTCTCTTACTATCGACATCTTTTGTATGGCAATATGCGAGAGATAACCCATTGACTTTATACTAAATGCATCTTCTACAGCATTGGTTTTACCAGGATGGTTAAATATTTGGCAATCATAATCCTTTAACGATTCTACTCACCTTCTTTGCCTTAAGTTTAAATCTCTTTGCTTTAAGATATATTAAAGACTTTTATGATCTGTATAGACCTCATATTTCTCCCTATACAAATAATGCCTCCATATCTTTAAAGCAAAGATAACTGTAGCCATTTCTAGATCATGCGTGGGATAGTTCATCTCATATTGCTTCAGTTGTCTGGATGCATAAGCAATAACTTTTACATTTTGGATTAACATGCATCCTAAACCAATTCTAGAAGCATCACATTTGTCACATCCCAACTTTAGAGATATGATGGTCCTAGAACACGGGGAGACTTAAGGTCACCCATGCCCGTAGAACCCACTTACACATATACAAATCATGCCTAGGATCATACTAAACCTCTTACAATAACTCATTTAAAATATTATATGAAAACCTTTAGTTGCAGAAGATAGTAATTAGACACTTCACATATAATCCATAAGGAAAAATAATATTCATAATTCACTCGGAAGCTTAAGAAATAATAACATCTCAAAATAAACATCAAAAATAAATATTCTCAGAGCATCAAATGACAATACTTCATAAAATAGTATTATTAATGACAAGGAATCCCCTAAGCAAAGTAGAATGCTTGAGCCATCACCTTGCCTCCTCACATTTGCTCACCTGGAACCACACAAAGAAAGAGGGGTGAGATAGATGATCTTAATGAGCAAACAACTAAACACATACATTCACATATATTCCTTTGAAGAGGAAACTCATAGCTTATACACGTAGTTCATGTTTTATAATTCATGAATCAGGTTGCAATTTATCAAGGTTTCAATTTAGCAAGTTTGCAAAAATCACATTTATAACACATAACATATAAAGTGAAGGCTATTGCCATAACCACCCAAACACATAGAGTGAAGGCTATTGCCATAATCACTCAAACATATAACACATAGAGTGGCTATTGCCATAATCACTCAAACACATAGCCGATAATTACTCGCATTGGTACGAGGATCACATAGCTGATGATTACTCGCATTGGTACGAGGATTACATAGTTGATGATTGCTCGCATCAGTACAAAGACTTCTGCATAAAGTGTTAAAGGTACCATAGCTAGAGCTATTAGTATTCAAATATTATAATAACATTTAAGGTAACAATAACATGTATCACAATAACAATGACAATTTAACTTTTGAACAAAAGATACAAGGATAGTGTAGTTTTAGAAAGAATATAAGTTAGGGCAATAATCATAAAGGTATTATCAGTGGATAATCAAAATGGTTTTGGACCAATTGTCCTTTGGCAACTCAAGTTTAACAATGAAATCATAGAGTTTTATTTTAGAATAGAAAGAACTTGGGTTTCAAGAATGTCAAAGGCTCACATAACATGATATCACATATTTGTAACAAAACATATTGTTACTTATGCTTTAAACATGAATACAGTGTTTACTCACACTGGATGCAAGAATATAGAGTTTACTCATACTGGAAGTAGGAATCTAGAGTTTACTCATACTTATAGCATGAACACAGTGTTTACTCACCTTATGGTTCCTTCGCTCCTAATACACGTAGCCCTTAGACTTCTAAGACTCCTTAAGCTCTATCATAATATTTAATTCAATACTTAGTATTTATTTAATCATGATGCTATCCTATTCCATTTTGTTTAATCATGATGCTATCCTATTCTATAACTACCCCATACACATATAACATTCACATACACTTAGATTTGCACATATAAGTGCACTCATCACTTGTACAAAACATGTTGACTTCAAAAGTCTTGCCTATTTAGCCTTCATAGGCTCATATAAAAACATATTATAATTCATACCAAAATTTTTCTCAAGTCAAACACAATGTCATAATCTTAATATCAATTCAATTTAACAATCATCTTATAACACTTCCATATATGTCAATTTATCGATAGCCTTTCAAGCATCATGCTTATATCTTATGACCAATTCCTTCAATCAATCACTTTATTAATTCAAGACCATTAATTCATTGTTAATTCATCATAAAATCCATTTCCATATTATCTAATCACATTCACATTCTAATCACAACATAAGGTTAAGATACCTTAAGTATACCAAAGTGCCTCTAGGCTTATCTAGTGTCATACCTTCAACTAACATACAATTTTATCATTTATCATACATACATGCATGTCAATAATCATCAAAATAAATTACATAAAAATTATAGACATTGGGATAAAAATCCCATGGTAGGCTGAATGCATCATCAAAGGGAAAACTAAATTTTTCTTTCTTTTCGCATTTTCCATCTATTACAGTAATATGTAAAAACAAGTTTTGAACCAAGATTTTTATGCAATCAAAACCAAAATCATTTTAGAATACTAATCCATAGGAATCAGCCCTAATTGGTATATCTCATTCATGAAAATTCAATTTTTGGCTTTAGGATGCAAAACCATGAGTTTTCTTATTTTTTGGTATTTTCTGGTCATTACAGTTATACGTAACAGGTAGTTTAAACCATTATTTTTCATTCAATCATAGAAAATATCAGTTTATAATCCATCCATACACAAATTGGAAGCCACATGTTCAAGAAATCATAGAATTTTCCAACTTGTAAATTCTAGCAGAAAAACCTTAAATTCCTTTGTTTTCTGAAACTTTTCGGTCATTATAGTAATATGCAGAAATATAGTTTAATCTAATATTTTTTATCAAAACATATCAAAAATTAGTTTAGAAATCATTGATGCAAAATTGCCCTCCTTTAGTGATGTTTATGCATAAAAATTGTGATTTTAAGTTATAGGATTCACCTTTGGAGAAATCTCGCGAAAAGAATTGTGTTTTCGATAGAGAATTAAATTTCTTTCTCAAAAACACACCCAAAATGAATTAATTATCTAAAAATCAGTAAACAACTAGTTCAAAATAATTTTCTCATAATTTATTTCATAGAAATCAATTAAGGAATTGAAAGAGAAGAAAAACTTACGATTATGGGCGAGAAATCACAAAATTGAAAGGATTTTTCTTAATTTCGGTAGAGAGAATTATTTTGGGAGAATTTTTCTGTGAAATACTAGAATAACAGAGTGTGGCTACTCTCTAAACTGATGGGGGCCAAAATTTTGCTTATATATTAGGGTTTTGGGTGAAATTTCCAAGTTTACCCTTAATGAGCTAGGTTGGGAGTGTTTTAGTGTAGTGGGTTTTTGGGTATTTGAAATTTTTAATTAATTTAGGGCTGATTATAGGTAACTAAAATAAACTATTTTTCTTATTATTTTCATTAAAATTCCCCCCAAAATATTTATAAAAAAATTATTTTAAAAATATGCATAAAATTATTTTATGCTTAAAAATCAGTTTTTTACATGAAAATTCATTTTACGAAAAACAAATTATTTAATGCTAATACATTTTATTCAAATCATTTATTTCATAATAATAATTCATATTAGGCATACTAAAATTAATTTAACATGCCCCAAACACATAAGTCACGTCACAAATAAATTTTCATATAGTCATACAATTTGTCACAATAAGCCTAAATTCAAATAGTTTGTCACTAAAACTCCTAGGGTAGATGTGGGTTGTTACATTCTCCCCTCCTTAAAAAAATTTATTCTCGAATTTTCAAACGTAACAACACAACACACTTTACTTAACTTCTCTACCACACTTCTACTACGCCACTCAAACACAATATCTAACTACAATTAACTTACTAAATATAGTAAGGCACATACTCACAATCTATCAAAAAGAATCGCATTGATAAACTTTCAGCTTAAGCTACATCTATGTTAATCTCTTGTTCAAACAAATGTTAAAACTAATCCTTAATAATTTTATATCCCCTTAACCTCAAACAAAAGTAATAGAACCTTTAATTTCACCTTCAATCAAATATAATCCTAAGCATTTCTTTTCCTTATATCTCTATTATTATTAACATCTATACTAATACCTTAATCACCACTTTCATTCATTATTTATCATATTAGTCATATAAGAATCTAACAGATAGTTGCAAATTAATAACTCCAATTGATATTTGATAACTCCCTCTCCATACTAATAATTATTACTTAATCTATTATAACCTCAATAAATATTTTTGTATTTAATACCTTGCTAACATTACAATTTCTACACTCCCATCATTTATCAATTAAAACATATTTAAACTTAACAAAAATTCCTATATATATCTTATACCAAACGATCTTGCATTCTATTAATTTATAATCCTAAATAAACTTCTTATTACTATTTTAGACTTACTCCCTTTCTAAAAAATATATACGTCATTATCATGACTTAATTACCTAATGCCTTGAAATTTTTATACATTTAGCTCGAAATATCATTTCACTTTAGATTTTCCACTTGCATCTTGCTATATTTCACATTCCTAATCATTTAACTTATCCATATTAAAATAATAAATCTTCAGATACCATTGCCATTAAATGAAATCTCTATGCAACTCTTATATCTTTCCAAATCTATGCCATTCTAGATTATCTCAATAAAAATTCTTCTCATACTAAAGATCACTACCAAGTTTTCTAGTAACCTCAATTTGACATTATTGTATCTAACACCTTAAAACATTTCTCATCCTAAGGACTCAAATCCCTTCTAAATATTTTCAAACTACTTCATTTTCAAAACTGCATAGAATTAATTATAAGAATCAAAACATCTTCATCCTTACATGTAATATGCAACCTTAATGCAATGCTTGATGCAGTTGATAATGTATGATTGATGATGAATGATTTCATAAAGCAAAACTCAGTGCATATAGACTGACACACTAGACGCAAGTACATAATCAAATAAAATCTAGAACATTTTATCTTAAAATCATGTTATACCTTCATAGATCAAGTCCTCATGGATCCTTAAATTTATAATTCATATGGCCTCAACATCTATCATCAAATAAAAGTTCAAATCCTTATATTATGGTCGCAGCCTATATACTCAAAGGAATCTCATCACTAAAGAATCTCTACTAGCATCATACTTATCCTTTTATCATCATTACAAGTCTAAGAATACTATATACTTATTTATGTCTCCCCCTCTTAAAAGAAATTCATCCTCAAACTTACCCACATGTTCTCAAAAAAAAAAAAAAAAATAGGGATGCTCCTGCCGCATCCATTCCTTGACTTCCTCAGTATACTCATCCATTCCATGATTATGCTAGTAGACCTTGATCATAGGTATCTCCTTGATACACAAATTTCTCCCATCCTTAGCTTAAAATTCTACTTGCTTTCTTCTACAGTTAATACAAGCTCCATACTCATATAACCAATTAATTCCTAAGATCACATCAAATTCTAGGACATCAAGTTCCAATAACTCTATAGGAAGTTTTCATCTATCAATGTCTACCTCACAATCCTTAAATAATACCTTAATTCCATCATTGCTCCCAAAGGAGTCAACACTACTAAGGGTTCATTAATTAATTCCTTATCTCTACTGAGACTCTTAGCAAACACAAACGAATGCATAGCACCATAATCAATCAAGCACCTTGCACTAAAAATTCAAATGGGAATGATACCTTCTTCTTTCATATTACACTAGATTAATATTCCTCCTTTTACACTAGATTAATATTCCTCCTTTGACTATACTTGATATTTAAATAAGTGATAGAGAAATCCCTTGCTTTCTTGTTGTTATAGTCCATATGGTAGCATCTAAGCTATAAATTCCTTGATATGCTTCAATTACTTCATACCATATACTTATGTATATATAATGTAACCAATTTGTTTCATTCTCCCATTGATCATTACTAACTATCATTTCTCTTCTTATGGCATCAATCTTAATTATCATTTAATGACTCCATATAATTCATATATCAAACCATTGTAACATGCAAGTATTTCATACCTTATAACATTATACCTATCAGTCATTAATCTAAATTGGATCAAAACTTAGTCCACTTCCCCTTATAATCCACTTCACCCCACTATCAAATTATCATACATAGAATGTCTTTAACATGAGCACCCATCATTTAATATCATGTCACAAGACACATATCACCTAACAGTTATCACATATCATGGCATATATCATGTATCCTAATCACATGGCACATAACCTATAGCATAATGGGCTCTCCTATTATTTTTTTTCTTTTTTTAAAAGTCAATCATCTCCTAGGTAAAAGAGGATCAAACCAAAGCCAACTAGCTAAGTGAACGTATAGTATTATACATGTCATTTAAATCCTATGCCACTAGACTAACAATTACCCACTACTAGGGGAAGTCTCAGTTGTGTCTCTTATTCTTGGCTCTCTGCCCTTGAGGTTGAGTGGTCCAGGTGGTGGAGGTTGTATTTTAAAATAATTTTAAATAAATGTTTTAGGGGAACTATTACAGAAAATAATAAGAAAATATTTTATTTTTAATTACCTATAATCAGCCCTTAAATTAAAATAAAAAGTCTAAATACCTAAAAGCCCACTACACTAAAACACTCCTAACTTAGCTCATTAAGGGTAATCTTGGAAATTGTCCAAAACCCTAAAAATAAATATCAAAAATTCAGCCAGCCCTTCATTTTAGCAGCCAACATCCTATTATTTCATTATTTTGGTAGAAAAATTCTCTCAAAACATTTCTCTCTACCGAAATTCACAAAACACCTTCAACTTTGCAATTTCTTGATTGTATTGATAAGTTTTTCTTTCCTTTCAATTTCTTGTCTGATTTCTATGAAATAAATTATGAGAAAATTATTTTGAACTGACTGTTTATTGATTTTTACTAATAAAATTTGGCCTGGGTGATTTCTTGAGAGAAAAATTAATTTTTCTATTGAAAACACCAACCTCTCTATGCAATTTCTCCAAAGGTGAATCCTACAACTCAAAATTGAAATTTTCATGCATAAACACTACTAGGGGGGTGATTCCTATATATTTGATTTCTAAATATATTTTTGATGTGTTTAGTTGAAAATGTCGAATTAAAACATATTTCTGCATATTACTGTAATGACCAAAAAGTTTCAGAAAATAAGAAAATTCAAGGTTTCATCCTAGAACTTGAATGTTAGAAAATTTTAGGATTTTATATTGATATGGCTGCCGATTTGTGTATGGTGGAATTCTAAATTGATATTTGTTATGTTTGGATGGGAAATAATGATGTAAATCATGTGTTTATATATTACTCTAATGATCAGAAAACATCAAAAAGCTAGAAAACTTATGATTTTCACTCTAAACTATAAACTTGGAATTGTCATGCATGAAAATTGTCCATGGCTAACCAATTGGTGTGTATTAGTATTCTAAACTGATATTTGCTATGATTGAATGAAAAATAATGGTTTAAATCATATGTTTACATATTACTGTAATGACCAGAAAGTACCAGAATTAAGAAAACTTATGGTTTTTTATCCTAAAACCTAAAGTTAGAAATGTTCATGCATATGGATTTATATACGAGCCGATTCCTATATCTTTATGTTCTAAAATGATTTTTGTTTTGATTACATGAAAAATCTTGGTTCAAATCATGTTTCTACATATTACTATAATAAACGGAAAGTGTGAGAAATAAGAAAATACAGTTTTCTCTTTTAAAGGGCATTTGGCCTACATTGAAATTCTTATTCCAATGTCTATAATTTTTGTGTAATATATTTCAATGATTATTGACATGTATGAATGAATGATAAATAGTTAAATTGCATGTTGGTTGAAGGAATGACCCTAGATAAGCCTAAAGGCAATTTGGTATGCTTAAGGTATTTTAACCTTATGTTGTGATTAATATGTAAATGTGATTGGATAATATGGAAGTAGGTTGTACGATGAGTTAATGATCTTGAATTTATGAATTGATTGATTGAAGGAATTGATCATAAGAGATAAGCAGTTATTTGTTAAGTTGACATATATGGAAATATTAAGTGTACTAAGATGATTGTTAAAGTGAATTGATATTAAGATTATGAGATAGTGTTTGACTTGAGAAAATTTTTGGTATGAATTATAATGTGTTTTCATATGAGCCTATGAAGGCTAAATGGGCAAGACTTTTAAAGTCAACATGCTATGTACAGGTGATGAGTGCACTTTGAAGTGCAACGCTAAGTGTATATGAATGTTATATGTGCATAGGGTAGTTATAGGGATAGGATAGCATGATGATTAAATAAATACTAAGTATTGAATTAAATATTATGTTAGAGCTTGAGGACTGTCACATTCCAACCTTAGAGATATGATGGTCCTAGAATACGGGGAGACATAAGGTCACCCACGCTTGTAGAACCCACTTACATATAAAAAAATCATGCCTAGGATCTTACCAAATCTCTTACAATAACTCATTTAATACATTTAGTTGAATATCTTTAATTGTGGAAGTCTATAATTAAATAATACACATAAAATCCATAAGGAAAATAATATATCTCAAATGAGTATCAATCAATATTCCCAGAGCATCTAATGAAAAGACTTCATAAAATAGTATTACTGATAACTTGGACAAGGAATTTCCCAAGCGAAGTAGAATACTTGAGCCATCACCTTGCCTCCTCATATTTGCTCACTTGGAACCACACAAGGAAAAAGGAGTGAGATAGATGACCTCAATGAGTAAACAATAAGGCACATACATATCACATATTCCTTTGAAAAGGAAATGCATAGCTTATACATAATATTCATGATTTACAATTTATGAATCAAGTTGCAATTTAGCAAGGGTTCAATTTGGCACGTTTGTAAAAATTACACTTATAACTTATAAAGGGTGAAGGTTGTTGCTCTATCACTTGAACTTATAAAGGAGAGGTGGCCTTATACCAAATTCCAACTCCTATCACTTATAAGGCATGAAGCTGATCAAGCTCCACGGTTAGAACCGCTCCTTTCTAGCTGAGGTGGGTACATTACCCCTATCCATCAGGTTAAGACCATGTGCATAGGTTTCGATGATTACCCGCATCGGCACAAGGATTCTACATAAAGGGTAAAAGGTACCATAGCTAGAGCTAATGGTAATCACAATTAACAATATCACATAAGGCAACAATAACATGTATCTCAATAACAATAGTGGCTTAACTTTTGAACAAAAGATACAATGACAATGTAGGTCCAGAAAGAATATAAGTTAGGGTGATAGTCACAAGAATTTCTCATTAGATAAACAAAATAGTTTTGGACCAAGTGTCCTTTGGCAACCCAAACTTGTCAAAGAAATCATATAATAATATTTAGAATAGAAGAACTTGGGTTTCAAAGATCACAAATGCTCACATAACATGATATCACATATTTGTAACATAACAAAATGTTACTTACACTTGTAACATGAACATAGTGTTTATTCACACTTGTAGAATGAATACGATGTTTACTCACCTTAGGGTGCCTTTGCTCCTAGCAAATGTAGTCCCTTTGTCCTTCTAAAGCTCCTCAAACTCTAACATAATATTTGATTTACCACTTAGTATTTATTTACTTATGATGCTCCTATCCCATAACTACCCATGTACATATAGCATACACATACACTTAGAGTCCACGTAAAGGTGTACTGGTCACTTGCACATAATACGTTGACTTTAAAAGTCTTGCACTCTTAGGCCTTATAGGCTCACATGAGAACACATTATAATCATGTCAATGCTTTCTAAGGTTATCACAATATTATTACCTCAATATCATTTCACTTTAACAATCATCTTAATACACTTTACACTTCCATACATGTCAACTTAACAATTAATCTTTCAAGTGTCATGCTTAACTCTTATGATCCTTTTTATTCAATTGTCACTTCATCAACTCAAAACCATGTATTTATAATTAGGTCATCATAACATCTAGTTCCATATTTCCCAATCATATTTGTATTCTAATCACAATATAAAGTTAAGATACCTTAAGTATACCAAAATGCATTTAATCTTATCTAGGATCATACCTTCAACTAACATGAAATTTTATCATTTATTATACATACATATATGTCAATAATAATCAAAACACATCACTTAAAAATTATAAACATTGGGACAAAAATATTCATGTAGGCCGATTGCATTACCAAAGTAAAAACTAAATTCTTTTTTTCTTTTCGCACTTTCCATCTATTTCAGAAATATGTAAAAACATGGTTTGAATATAGATTTTTCATGTAAGCATAACACAAATCATCTTAGAATTTTAGTCCATATGAATTGGCCACACTTGGTGTTGTTTATACATAAAAATTCAACTTTTGAATTATAGAGCACAAAACCATGAGTTTTCTTGTTTTTAGTATTTTTTGATCATTTTAGAAATATGTAAACAGGTTGTTTAAACTATTATTTTTCATTCAATCATAGCAAATATCAGTTTAGAATACATCCATACATGATTTGGCAGCCATAGATAGTATTTATACAAAAAAATTCTAAGTTTAAAGGCTTAGGTGAAAAATCATGAGTTTTCGCGCTTTCCGCGCTTTTCGTTCATTACAACAATAAACTGACACATGATTCAAATCATTATTTTTCATCTAAACAAAACAAATATCATATTAGAATACTTCCTCACACAAATCAGCAGCCACATATCAATTTAGTAAGAGAATTTTCCAACTTCTAAGTTGTAACACAAAAACCTTGAACTCCTTTATTTTTCGAAACTTTTCGGTCATCGCAGAAATATGTAGAAATATTACTTAATCTAATATTTTCCATCAAAATAGATCAAAATTCAATTTAGGAATCAACAATACACCAATCACCCCCCCAGTGATGTTTATGCATAAAAATTGTGATTTTAAGTTATAGAATTCACTTTTGGAGAAATTCTGCGGAAAGAATTGTGTTTTCGATAGAAAATAGATTTTCTCTCCCAAACACTCACCCAAATAGAATTAAATCTATAAAAATCAGTAATCAACCAGTTCAAAAAAAATTTCCCATAATTTATTTCATAGAAATCAGTTTAGAAATTGAAAGAGAAAAAAAACTTACGATTACGGTCAAGAAATCGCAAAACGGAAAGGTGTTTTCTTAATTTCAGTAGAGAGGAATATTTTGAGAGGATTTTTCTGCCAGGATACAAAAAAAAATAAGGGAATGGCTACTAGAACTCTATTCTGGCTAAAATTTAGAGTATATACCAGGGTTTGGGTGAAATTTCCACTAATACCCTTAATGAACTAGGTTAGGAGGATTTTAGTGTAGTGGGCTTTTGGGTATTTGGGCTGATTAAAATTAAAAATAAAAAGAATATTTTTCTTATTATTTCTATAATATTTCCCCCAAAAATATTTATTTTAAAAATTATTTTAAAATACTCAAAATCATTTTATGCTTAAAAATTGTCTTTATGCATAAAAATTCATTTTATTTAAAATAAATTCCTTTATGCAAATGCACTTCATGTAAATCATATATTTCACAATAGAACTCATATTATGCATATTAAAATTAATTTAATATGCCACATGCTCATCAATCACTTAGATCACTAATTTTCACAAAAGCACACACTTAACCTTAATAATTTTAAATCAAGCAATTTATCACGAAAATTTCTAGGGTGAGTGTGGGTTGTTACAAGGACTATTAGAAGTCAATGGCTACAAGTACTAAGAGCGAAGGAACCACAAGGTGAGTAAACATTATATTCGTGTTATAAGTACAAGTGATTTTGTCATGGGAATCTTTGAGACTCTTGAAACGTAAGTCTTTTTCTACTTTCAATTATAATTATGTGATTTCTTTGTTAAGCTTGGGTTGCCAATAGATAATTGGTCCAAAGCTATTATTATTTGTTCATTGATATGAAAGATCCTTTGTAATTGCTGCCTTACCTTATTTTCTTTTTGGAACCACATATTTTTTTATCCTCTGATCAATAAGTACAACTACTATTGCTATCATGCTACATGTTATAATTTCTTAAGTGCTATTATTATAAGTGATTACCATTAGCTCTAGCTATGGTACCTTTAACTCTTTATACAAAAATCCTCATGTCGATGTGGGTAATCATTAGAACCTGTGCACATGGTCTTAACCCGATGGATAGGGGTTGTGTATTCACTTAGCTAAAAGGGGCGGTTCTAGCCGTGGAGCTTGATTAGTTTCACGACTTTATAAGTAATGGGTTGGGAGTTGGAATTTGGTATGGGGCCACTTCTCCCTTGAGTGAATGAGCTTGTATAGTCATTTACTTTTATTGGGTAATTAGTGTTATAAGTGTGATTTCTACAAACCTGCTAAAGTGAAAATCTTGCTAAGCTGAAAACTATGAAACCATGATTTGTAAATCATGAACTATATGTTATAAGTAATGGGCTTTCCTTAAAAATGGGATATATGATATCATTTATGCTATATTATTTACTCATTGAGATTATCTATCTCACCCCATTTTCTTGTATGGTTCTAGGTCAGTAATATAAAGAGGCAAGGTGATGGCTCAAGCATTCTATTTCACTTGGGAATTCCTTGTCAACATCTTTAATACTACTATGTTATAAAGAGATATTCATAGACGCTCCAGAGTTTATTTGGGGATATTAATTATTAATGATTTGTCTTAAAACTTTAAATGTTATTTTTCTTATGAGATGTTTCCCAAGTGTTTTACTAAACTATTCTTCTGTATATTGAGGTTTCTTATATTATTGGATATTTAAATTAATGCATTGGGCTTGGTACGATCCTAGGCATGAATTGTATATGTATAAGTGGGTTCTATGGGCGTTGGTGACCTTATGTCTCTTTATGTTTTAGGACTGTCATATCTCTAAAATTGGGATGTGACATTTAACTTCTTTATAAATGTCACTAGTTAACATAAGAACTCTATTCAATTCATTAAAGTGTGCTTAGTCTTGATAAAATCATGAATTATGCAAACATTTCAAATGGCACCACAATTCTCCTAACTAATTCCCTTTCATTTCCCATACTAGGCTAACATATAAAAATGCAGTCTTTTATCATCACTAGTAACTAGAATGAGCTATGAAAAACTTAGGTATTACATTATTATGCCATTGGGAATTAATATCTATATTACATAATAATTATATGGCTGCTAGGGCACGGACTGCTGCTAGACTGGGGATGTGATATTGAGCGCCACGTACTAGGACATGGTGGACTTGTCCCATAGGAATATCTAGTTTGTTAGTGGGAAAGCTCATATTTGGGAGGTATACACCATGCACACTCACATATGTTGCTTATCATTTCTTATTGATTTTATTTTTTGAAGTTCTGACATTTATGTATAATAGATGTGGACTTATTAGTACTTTCCTTTTATCCCGGGTTAGTCTCACTGTGGTCATAGGAGTTCCCCTCTAGGAATAGGTGGGAAGAGACGAATTGGGTTACCTTTCACCAGCAGAGTGTTCTAACACTTAGAGCCTTCTTTGACCGCTTATCAAGTCATCAAGTATTTCTCTCATTTTTCTCTCTTTTTATTTGATCACTTGCTCTAACTTACTTGTTAGCTACTTGTGATAGATTATAAGGCCTTTTAGAGAGAGCATGCCTTATGCCCCTCATGCTAACTTTGCGGGGCATTTGTCCCTTTCGTGGTTATTGTTATGTTCTCCTTACCTTCACTTATTCTATTTGGATGAAAGGGTTAGCTTATAAACACTTCGGTTTTGGGTTATTCCTAGTCTTTGCCTAAGTCATGAGGTTTGGATCATACATTGGTGTCTTTGTTAAGCTTTTTTTAATGTAGGGAGGTGCTCCACTTTCATATCCTCAGGTGAGGACTATCATGAGTTCCATACGCGATTCTTAATGCTGGATATCACGTACCACGGCCGCTATTCTGTTGCTATTATGAACTAGAGGGAGCCTATTCCTTGAGTAGTCTCCAAGGCTACTATGGCTAGTAATTCTAAGGACCACATTCTTGGAGTTGGTGAGGGTGTAGGTTTGTGCCACAATGCCTATTTTGTGGGCTGGGATATATAGTACTATATTCCTGATCAGATTGTCTATATAGTGCTTGTGGCTAATCCTTGAGATAGTTCGTTTGGGGTTGTAGGATGTCCCAGTTGCTGTTGAGGTATGCTTCTTTTCTTTGACTCACCTGCATTTTGAAAGGATCCTCGGGCAGGGTCTTCTATTGTATTTCTACTCTCAGAAAGGATCCAGAGCACTGGATGTTTATTTTTGAGCACTGGATGTTTATTTTTGTGTAGATTCCCTTAGGGTTCATTCAACGTACTTATAGGATGTCCCATAGGATGGAGCTAGCGATGGCTAGGCTGCTTACATGCCTAAAAGAGTCCTAAAGGCCTGACAATGAGGAGACTTTTTAGAGGTGGTGGAGAGGAGATAGACACCACTAAGATGGTTGCTAGCTGCGGGGCTGATGATGTTGACTTTTCATTCATTTTCTGCTTTCTTATATGATTGTATATGAGACCTCGCCACAGCACCAGTCTGATCCACTAAAGGGAATCAAAATGCTCATTTGGGAAAGAATTCAGGGGAAGCCTTCAGGGTAATCTTTGATAGATTTGCAAATTATTTCTTAGAGTCACCACCTTAATTTGTTTTTATTTGGGAAAATATAAGGAAAAAACCCATTTGACTCCAATTATTACCCAAATGATCACTAGCCTCGAAACCAAAAAGGATCCAGGGACTAGACTTTTGATTTACTTTAACAAAATAAGTTTGGCCAATTAATATAAGAGTGATTTAAAATATATTTCATGAACAATCTAAGATGCATGAACAATTTATAATATGCATGATCATTCAACTCATCCATTTAACAATAAAGTAAATACATAAGTAAAGTTCAAAAGAAAGCTAACATTATAATAAAAATCCCAAACTTAGGGGATACCTCCTCTAGCCCTTATGGATTCTAGAAAAGTCACACATTCCCTAAACTAAGCCTAATAATTAAGTAAAAGAAAATAAAATAAAAGCAAGTGAAGAAAGTGATAGAGGGGGGAGAGTTAGTTTTAATTGGATTCGATGCTTGAACCAAGCATATCTGCGTATCCCTTTGAATAGGAATCAGAACCCGTATAGTTCTCCCTTCTTGCAAAGGGGTTAGTTTAGCCTAGCCATTTTATCATATTTTGATTGATTGATTAAAAGAGGGTTAAGTTGATTGATTTAATTAATTGATTACCAAGTGGAGTTAATTAAGTCAGATTCTAATCAATTACTTTAGCAAATTAAGAATTAGGCAAATAGTCATAGAATACAAATCCCAAGGAAGGAAACAATAAATAAAATAAAGAAAAAGAAACAGAAAAGGGAAGGAAACTTGCCTCGAATTGTTGGAGATGACTAGCCTTGGATGGCATGGCGGCTTGCCTCGAATGACGAGCGACACTTGCCTAGGATGGCAAGTGGCGGTTAGCCTTAGATGGCAGGGTGGCTTACCTCGGATGGTGGGTAGCAACTGGCCTTAGATGATAGACATAAGCCTTGGCCAATAGACTTACCTTGAATAGGCAAGTAGAAAGCCTTTAGCTTGTCTTGTAGGAATTAAGGAGAAACTGCCCAACTCGCTTTGCGAAGCAAGGAGCAAATGCAGAACAAAAGAAAAGAAAAACTTTAGAACTAGAGTGATTTGCTTGATGCAAAGGCTTTTAAGCTCCTAAAATTGATGATTTGAAGTGTGGAGAGGTCTTTTATATATAGGGAGAAGATTGGAGGAAAAAAATACTGAAGTTTCGATGTAGGATCGTGTAAAATAGTAAAGTTTGCAAGAGTTACCGAATAGGGCTCTGCAGTACCATAGAGGTCTCTGCGGCAATATCACACAGTTCTTTATTGAATTGCATGTGGCAATGCTATACAACTTTACTGCAATGGGCCCATTTTTGTCTATTTTGTCATTTTTTTTACCCATTCTTACTCATTTCTTGTTCGTTCTTGCTTGTTTGTCATCCATTTTCAATGATTCTAGTTGCATTGTATTCGTTACTTAGTCCAAATGATTTGAAGGGGTTCAAATGTCAAAAATTACATATTTTGATTTTGTCAATTTTCCCATGTTGAGAATTTTTAGCTTTTGGAGGTTTGTTTACTAACCATAAGTGCTTCAATGGTTCGAATGCATACTGGAGGGTGCAAAATTAAAGGTTCACGCTATATTTTCCCTCCCATGGTGGGATATAGCACTATTAGATTATAAATGTACCTTTTTTTTTATTTAATACATTGATGCATGTACGATTTTATTTACGCTATATGTATGGATGGTGCGTGCCTATATATGCATGATTTGCCATGTGGTTCTTTCGTTATCTTCCTTTATCATATATGTATATGTCATGAACGCACGCTTTGTGACAAGATGTTAACAAATGTATGACATGAATGAATTTTTATGTGTAGTGACTGCATGCTTTGAGACTCGATTCGGTTGAATTGTGGCTCCACCATTACCAATTAGGATAAGTTCCAGTTCTGAGAGGCTTTAAAAACATTTCCTTTTGAGTTTTTGTCTTAAAGAAGGAAGAAAAACATCCTGATTTTGCATTTTTGGGGGCTAAAAAAAGAGTTGCAGGGCCTAAATATGATAAAAGAAGGCAAAAAAAGGAAGAAAGAAAGATTGTGTCTGGAGGCTGGTGGTGCCGATGGCAAGCAGGCAATAGGTTGCCCACCAGTTAGTGGTACTGCCCAGATGGCCAGCGGTGCGTGTAGCCTCTCTGTGGTAGAGCCTTTTTTTGCAACCTTTTTTGGTTTATTGATGTTGACATTTTTGGGAGCCTATATATATGCATGAATTCCAAGGTAGATGCAGCCATTTCTTGATTTGAGAGCTAAAACTCTACATGTTCATTGAATTTCTCTTCTCTTGCTTTGTTTTTGCCTTTTCTTACTCTTTTTCACTGCTTTTTCATATTCATGGAGCTGTATTTTAGCTGTTACATGCATTATGGATGAAAAAACTCAACAAGGTGGACAAGATAAATTTGGGTAGATATGGGATTGTAATTATGGTGGCTTTGAGAGGAACTCAGGTGGATTAGGATTTTCTGAGGGTGTGTTTTTGATTTTGGGATTTGGTGGCCCAAGTGTTTTAGTTTGGCGTAAGTATTGAGGAGTTATGCCCCACATTCAAGAAGTTCTGTACCATAATTGGTAGCGATCTAGAGGTAGTTTTGGTAGTGCCAAAGTTCAAAGTTTGGGATTATAGGGTTCTTTATGAATTTGTGGCTTTGCTAAAGGACACAGCCAATCAGATGGTAGTAGAGGGGCAGATGAATCTGATTGCTATGATTGAAGAGTTCCATGATCTCAGTGACTAGAGTGATACAAGGAGACAGAGGCTCAAGATATAGGCCTTGGTTTTATGCTTAACAATCGAAAATCTATTTCCTAGGTTTATTAGTTAGGGAGATGTTAGATTGGTGAGTTTGGCATTACAGATGGAGCAGAGTCGCTCCATGGTTGCTGTGTTGGTGGAGACATTAATGAGTCTCAACTGTTTTACTTAGAGTTTGAAGAGGTGGATTGTCTCTTCGGTTGTTCTCTAAGTAAGGAAAATTTATTTGTTCTTACCCTTTTTGTTACGGGTGCTTTATGGTTGTTTGATTTTTATTTTTAGTGTGTTTTGCAAGTATGATTAATGGGCCACTTAAGGCAAAGTTTTCCTTCAGCCAAGAGCCCATATATAACCATTCAGTATTAGATTTGGCCGTATATTAGATGGCTTTTAAAGCTTGCCATAGAGGACATACTCTGGCATGCCAGTTGTAGATATAAGGTCTTTTATGATGATGAGCCATGGGTATTGAATGGTCTGTCTGCTGGTGTCACGACCCACTTAATAAGCTGTGATGATTCTAGAGCATAGGGAGGCATAAAGTCACCTAAACTCATAGAATCTCGTATAACTTATAATTCTTTACCATTCATCATATTAAACCTTGTCCTAAGATCAGAACCCAATTGCATTATTTCCAAATTTTATTTTGTCATCTACAGATAGCCAAATATTCATTATATCATTATGACATTCATTTCATTTACATATGTTCATTAATAATTACATCAACATAAATATAATCACATTATAGTTCTTAGTACATATCAATCCCATATCACGTTAGTGCTAACCCTTTGCTAACCATAGAGCTCTCAAATAATGGTCTTCATAGTTAAGAATTACAACTCTTAAAATTAGCAAAATAGCTTCCAAGCGGATGAATAGGGCTTAGAATTTACCATGCTGACTCGTCAATCTTACCTAAAAATTTTAAACAACTAGGGAATGAGACAAAGCTTAGCGAGTACATAATAATGCAATATATATATATGGTGAGTACAATGACCATTTTTAGGAAGGGCTCTTTATGGCAAAGGAATGATTTCAATCAATGTTGTCATTAAGGATCAATTTCTCATTTAAGATGGAAACAACATCTTTAGCTAAAATGATACTTTCTTGGAAGCAGAATGCTTCCCACACATATAAATTAAAGAGTGGTGGCCTAAGCCTTGCTCACTCACATGCATCACATTACATAAGACTAATCAGGTCTTATGGTTAGGTGTTCCCCCCTAATAGAGGTTAGGTACTTTTGCCTGACCTGCAAGCTTATACCAGGTGCACAAGGTCTAGTGTATTTTCTCACACTAAAGAGGATTTTTGCTTATTCATGGGTTTCAGTGAAAGTTATATCTGAAGTCTATAACAACAATTCAATGGAAAATAAGTTGGCATATTAATCATTCTCATCATCGGGCAAAACAGAGGACCAAAGCAAAAGGCTTATCATGGTCAATATCATATAAGGAAGATATGGATTTCCAAGGGTTCAACAATCAATAAGCAACCATATATCAAATGGCATTTCAAGTACATGTGAAGGAATGGTAATTCAGGCAATGGTTGCAAGCAATCATATTATTAAGTAATCACTTTGGACTCTTTTGCTTGTATTTACGTTTAACTTTGATGCAAGTGGTGCTCCTTGCACTCTTAGACAATATCCTTATCTGTCACATCCCAATCTTAGAGATATGATGGTCCTAGAACATGGGGAGATATAAGGTCACCCACGCCCGTAGAATCCACTTACATATAAACAAATCATGTCTAGGATCTTACCAAACATCTTACATTAACTCATTTAAAATATTTAGATGAGTACCATAATTTGCGGAAGACTAAAATAAATCATTACATATGAATCCATAAGGAAAATAATATATATCAATAAGTATCAATTAACATTCCCGGAGCATCTAATGACAAGACTTCATAAAAATTGTATTATTGATAACTTGGACAAGGAATTCCCCAAGCGAAGTAGAATGCTTGAGCCATCACCTTGCCTCCTCACATTTGCTCACCTGGAACCACACAAGAAAAAAGGGGTGAGATAGATGATCTCAATGAGTAAATGAAAAGGCACATACATTATCACATATTCCTTTGAAAAAGAAACACGTAGCTTATACATATAGTTCATGATTTATAATTCATGAATCAGGTTGCAATTTAGCAAGGGTTCAATTTGGCAAGTTTTGTAGAAATCACACTTATCACTTATAATGAGTGAAGGCTATTGCTCTATCACTCGAACACATTGAGGAGAGGTGGCCTTATACCAAATTCCAACTCCTATCACTTATAAGGCATGAAGCTGATCAAGCTCCATTGCTAGAACCACCCCTTTTAGTTGAGGTAGATACACTATCCCTATCCATCGGGTTATGACCATTTGCACAGTTTTCGATGATTATCCGCATCCGCACGAGGATTCTATATAAAGGGTAAAAGGTACCATAGCTAGAGCTAATGGTAATCACAATTAACAATATCACATAAGGCAACAATAACATGTATTCCAATAACAATAATGGTTTAGCTTTCAAGAAAATGATACAATGATAGTGTAGTTCCAGAAAGAATACAAGTTAGGGTGTTAATCATAAGAAATTCTCCTTGGGATAAACAAAATGGTTTTGGACCAAATGTCCCTTGACAACCTAAGCTTGTCAAAGAATTCATGTAATAATATTTAGAATAGAAAGAACTTGGGTTTCAAAGATCACAAAGGCTCACATAGCATGTTTTCACACATTTGTAACATAACAAAATGTTACTTGCACTTATAACATGAACATAGTGTTTACTCACCTTGGGGTTCCTTTTGCTCCTAGTACACGTAGTCCCTTTTGCACTTCTAAAGCTCCTCAAACTCTAACATAATAATTGATTTAATACTTAGTATTTATTTACTCATGATGCTCCTATCCCATAACTACCCATGCACATATAGCATACACATTAGAGTTCACATATAGGTGTACTCATCACTTGCACATAGCACGTTGACTTAAAAAGTCTTGCATACTTAGGCCTTATAGGCTCTCATGACAACACATTATAATCATATCAATACCTTTTTAAGGTCATCACAATATTATTACCTCAATATCAATTCACTTTAACAATTATCTTAGTTCACTTTTCACTTCCATACATGTTAACTTAACAATTTACCTTTCAAGCGTCATGCTTAACTCTTATGATCCCTTTCACTTCATTAACTCATAACCATATGTTCATCATCAACTCATCATAACATCTAGTTCCAAATTTCCTAATCACATTTGCACTCTAATCACAATATAAGGTTAAGATACCTTAAGTATGCCTTAAGTATACCAAAATGCATTTAAGCTTGTCTAGGATCATACCTTCAACTAACATGCAATTTTATCATTTATTATATATACATGCATGTCAACAATCATCAAAACACATCACATAAAATTTATAAACATTGGGACAAAAATGTTTATATAGGCCGAATGCATCATCAAGGTAAAAACCAAATTCTTCTTCTTTTCGCACTTTCCATCTATTTCAGAAATATGTAAAAACATGGTTTGAATCAAGATTTTTCATGTAAAAGCAACAAAAATCATTTTAGAATTTAAATTCATAAGAATTGGCCACTCTTGGTGTTATTTATACATAAAAATTGAACTTTTGAATCATAGAGCACAAAACCATGAGTTTTCTTGTTTTTGGTATTTTCCGATCATTTTAGAAATATGTAAACAGATTGTTTAAACTATTATTTTTCATTCAATCATAGAAAATATCAATTTAGAACACATCCCTATATAATTCGGCAGCCATAGGTAGGGTTTATACAAAAAAATTTCTAAGTTTAAAGGCTTAGGTGAAAAATCATGAGTTTTCGCACTTTTCGTGCATTTCGTTCATTTCAGCGATGAACAGACACATGATTCAAATCATTATTTTTCATCTAAACAGAACAAACATCATACTAGAGCACTTATTCATACAAATTGGCAGCCATATGTCCATTCAAGAATAAAATTTTCCAACTTCCAAGTTCTAACACGAAAACCTTGAACTCCTTTGTTTTTCGAAACTTTCCGGTCATCACAGAAATATGCAAAAATATTATTTAATCTAATATTTTTCATCAAAACAAATAAAAAATCAGTTTAGAACACAACCATGCACAAATTGGCTCCCCACACCCCCCCCCTCCTTATGACGTTTATGCATAAAAATTGTGATTTTAAGTTATAGAATTCACCTTTGAAGGAATCTCGCGAAAAGAATCGTGTTTTCGGTAGAAAATAAATTTTCTCTCCTAAAAACTCACCCAAATAAAATTAAATCTGTAAAAATTAGTAATCAAACAGTTCAAAATAATTTTTCCATAATTTATTTCATAGAAATCAGTTTAGGAATCAAAAGAGAATAAAAACTTACGATTACGTTCAAGAAATCGTGAAACGGAAAGGTGTTTTCAATATTTCGGTAGAGAGAAATATTTTGAGAGAATTTTCTGCCAAGATACAGAAAGAATAAGAGAATGGCTGTTGGAACCTTGATTTGGCCGAAATTTAGAATATATATTAGGGTTGGAGTGGAATTTCCACTAATACCCTTAATGAACTAGGTTTGGAGGGTTTTGGTGTAGTGGGCTTTTGGGTATTTGGGCTTTTTCTTTAAATTTGCGGGCTGAATAGAATTAAAATAAAGAGAATATTTTTCTTATTAATTCTGGAACATTTCCCTCAAAAATATTTATTTTAAAATATTTTAAAAATACCTATAAAATTATTTTATGCTTAAAAATAGTCTTATGCATGAAAATTCATTTTATTTAAAATAAATTCTTTTATGCAAATGCACTTTATGTAAATCATTTATTTCACAATAGCATCACATATTATGCATATTAAAATTAATTTAATATGCCGCATAGTCATCAATCACTTAAATCACAAATTTCCACACAAGCACACACTTAACCTTAATAGTTCTAAATCAAGCAATTTATCATGAAAATTCCTAGGGTGGGTGTGGGTTGTTACATTATCCTTGTCTTTAGATTCTACATATTTGCATTTCAATTACATATTAATTAGTAACTAATGATGTTACTAATTATACCTTATACTTGTTTTACTACTTCAACTCACAATGGAGATATATCAACAGAGTCATATACATTTTTATATCTATTCTTATTCCTAATCATTTCCAAGCTAGATTCTTCATTTAATTTCATGACTTCAAGTTCAAATTTCAAAATTCCCAATTTTTTCATAAACTCTAGAATTTGGGGAAACCATTATTTCCTCATCCAATCTTCAAATTGATTATGGAATTATGAAATTAGCATAACATAAACCTATATGATCATTCAATTGTCAATATCTAGCATTAGAATATTAATTTCCCTTTTAGACTAAAATCATGCTACTAAGACTTTCAAGTCTTGAATCAAACTTCCTTAATTCATTTTAACACTTTTAAATCAATGTTCTTCATCTAAAATAACTATAGATGTATTCAATTAGAACTTAGAACACTTCCTTGATCATTTCCTAGTATTGGCTGAAATTTGTATCTAGTGTAGAAGAGACTTTATGTGACAAAGATACTAAAATCAACCTTAGAACATAGGAAAGAGAAGATGAACATGATTTTTCATCTTGGTTAGCTTTGGTTTACTAAGGTTCTTGTTGCTGTTGATGTAGAGAGAGAGCTTCTTTTGTTATTGTGGAACTTTGGTGTAGAGATAGAAAAAAAAATGATCTTTACAACATAAAATTTGCATATATATATATGTGTGTGTGTGTGTGTGCGTGTGTGTGATGGGTTGGATGGTGAAGATTTGATCAAGCTTAATCTAATGGCTAAGATTTAATCTTGATGGATGGCTATGATTTTCTCTACAATTATGATGTTCATCATATGGTTTTGGAAGTAGCAAAAATGAATGTAGACTTTTGTGTGGACGAAGTGAGAATTCAAGTTGGAAAAAGGAATTGACTTAGTCAAAATGGTGGCTTCCAAGTCAAAATTAATGGCTAGCTTTTCCAACATCAAACTTAACCTTGGTTAGCTATTTCTAACTCTAGCTAAGTATATGTTCATCCATCCTTAGGCCTTATGGGCCGTCCATTCAATGGGCTTGGGCTTTTGAGTCCAAAAGCCTATTAACAAATCCTTATATGCACGTTTCAAGCTCAGTACTTAATACATTTTCAATTTCATTTCTTTCACTTTAATATACATATTTCTATCTTCCAATATCACTGCACACTCTAGACATTACTAGCTAAATCTTGTTCACTCTATAGTATATATTTCCTAGCCTTTCATTAGCATTGTTCATGTATATAAGTCATATAAACTCACTTGGTCAAATTAAGTTTGACTTTCATTGTACCATTGTAACTTTGATTGAAATCTACTTTTCATGTCACTATTATTATATCCTAATGATTTAGGAGATGCTAGTGCTCATTCACTAGCACTTTAGATTCACATTTTAAATAAATTATTAACATAGTCACATTAACTTAAGCTCGGTTTGACTTTCATTTTATCATAAAAGTGCTTATCAAAATTAATTACCTTCTTTACTCATTGTCATATTATTCATTAAATTCACTTCTTATGATGTTCTTAGGGTTCTTAATGTGTTAAAAAGGCCTTGATGGCATAGTACATGAACATTATGGTGTCTTTATTGCTAACTCTAATAGGTTAGGGAAAACCTTGGTATTATAGCTGGGCTTGGCATGGACATCATTTTATCAGGGTATAAGGGTCTTGTGGCAGATGGGTCAGACTCAACATATGCCACCATCCTTGCCTTTTCTAAAGTCTACATGGATCACTGCTACCATTGCTAAGGCTATTAGGGGAGGCTAGTTGAGGAGCTTTTATGCGATAAGACCATAGATTGATTTTGGTACCATTGAGAGGTACTATAGCTGGTTGATTGAGATTGGCTAGCCAGTTTAGAGAGAGCACCAAACTACTTTACTTAGGGAGATTAAAGGTGACGTGATAAAGGAAGAGGTAGTCACTAGAGGTATGGGTGATCAGGAGACTATTGCTAGGGCTAAGGAGATGACTCAACTTGTGGAGAAGACTAAGGGTACTACAAAGGGGCCGGCAGTATAGGTTGCAATGGTGACTCAGACTATAATAGCGGTGACTTAGAGGACTGTGACTGCAGTGAGACAAGGACACTATTGTGGTTGCACAAAAGAGGGTTATAACAGTTAGTGCATAGAGGAGGACTGCTATTGCTAGAGTCTAGAGAAGGGCTCCCACAATAATATCAAGGACTACTTTCTAGGTGACTTTAACATAAAGAAGAATCATAGTGAGTAGTTATGGGGTTGCTGACACTTAAAGGAGTGTTTTTGATGTGACTATAAAGAGTGGCTCTAGAGTCACTAGGACTCAGAGTAGGTCGACTAGAGTGACTGTAAAGAGCAGTTGTGGTTCTATGACTGCCTTGACTACTAATGTTGCAGAGGAGGACACAGAGACTAGGATCAAGGGTATGACTATTGAGGAGATTGTGGCAGGCTCTGACTTTGAAAGGGCTATGCACCCTACAAAGAGGAGGGGGAGGGTTATCTAGACTCTTATATAGAGATAGTTATCTACTTTATTTTCCCTCTAGTTGCTGTTATGACTTTTACTGCATGTTTTCTATTTTATACAATCCTACAAGTTGACATGACCATTGGATAAGGTACAGATATAGGAAAAGGCTATGCAAAATTTGATCATCATTATATGAGATATCTTTGTTTTTGCTCTACTTTTGCCTAAGCTACCCTTTTAGGTTTTCAACTTAGCGAGAATTTTTCTTTTTCTTTTTTTATTTAGATAAAAGAACCAAATAAATGATTCATTAGGAACTAAGGATGTCATGACCCGAACTTAAGGGCACGTAATCGGCATTAGGACACAGGTGATGCATGTGGCTACTCGTAGTAAGCTTGACATTACCCTAAACGATAAAACTATAATATAACAGGGCTATGGGCCCACATATTAAGTGTCACATCCCAATTTTAGAGATATGATGGTCCTAGAACATGGGGAGACATAAGGTCACTCATGCCCATAGAATCCACTCATACATATGCAAAAATTGCCTAGGATCGTACCAAAACCTCATGCATTAACTTAATAACCATTTATAGGAAAACCTTAAGTTCTAGAAGAATAGTTAAAATATACTTTAAATACAATCCATAAGAAAATAATATTTGGACTCAAAATAAAGCCTCAATAGATAATGTTTCAAAATAAATTCCCAAACAATCATTTTCGGAGCGTCTAAAGATGACTTATCACATTATGGTATGGAAATAAACTTAGACAAGGAAAATCTCCCAAGCGAAGTAGGTTGCTTGAGCTATCACCTTGCCTTCTCATAATACTCACCTAGAACCACACAAGGATAAAAGGGTGAGATAGATGATCTAAATGAGTAAACAATGAAACTTGTAAAATAACACATATCCCTTTATAATGGTTCAAAGTTCATAAATCATGGTTTATAAATGAGCAAGGTTCAGAGAAATCAACTTGTAACTTGTAAACTTATAAAGAGTGATGCTTATTAGCTCATTCACTCAAGGGAGAGGTGGCATCATACCAAATTCCAACTCCTAACTTATAACTTGTAAAGAGTCATGAAATTGATTAGGCTCCATGGCTAGAACTGCCCCTTCTAGTTGAGGTGGATACACTACCCCTATCCAGTTAAGACCATGTGCACAAGTATTGATGATTACTCACATTGACATGAGGATTTCTACATAAAGGGTTCATAAGTACCATAGCTAGAGCTAATGGCAATCACTTATAACAATAGTATTTAAGAATGCAATCACATGTAACAAAATAGCAATAATAGTTTAACTCATTAAACAAAAGATATATATCAGTGTGATTCCAGAAAGAAAGTAAGGTAAAGCAATAATTTACAAAGATTCTTTATTATCATTGAATAATCAAAAATAGTTTTAGACCAATTATCCTTTGGCAACCCAAACTTAATAAAGAAATCATATAGTCATAATTGAAAATGGAAATGAACTTGGATTTCAAGGATCTCAAAGGTTCACATAACATAATCACTTGTACTTGTAACATGAATATAATGTTTACTCACCTTGTGGTTCCTTTGCTCCTAGTACTTGTAGCCCTTTATACTTCTACTACTCCTCAAGCTCTAACATAATATTTAATTCAAAACTTAGAATTTTTTTAACATTATGCTATCCTATCCCATGACTATCCCATGCATATATAACATTCTTATACACTTGGAGTTGCACATAGAAGTGCATTCTCACTTGCACATAGCATGTTGACTTTTAAAGTCTTGCATACTTTATGTTTATAGGCCCACATGAAAATACATAATAACTTATATCAAGAATTTCTAAATTCAAACACAATACATCATGATCTTAATATCAATTCAGTTTAACTTTTAACTTAGTACACTTAACACTTTCCATATATGTCAACTTAACAAGTAACCTTTCAAGTATCATGCTCATCCCTTCTAACCAAGTCAACAATCAATCTTATAGTTCATTTAAGATCATTAATTCATTATTAACTCATCATAAAACCTAGTTCCCATATCACTTAATTATATTCTCATATTAACCATGCATAGTAATAGGGTTAGGAAATCCTAGGTATACCTACTCGTCTCTAGACTTGTCTAGAGTTATTCCTTCAATCAACATGCAATTAAATCATTTATCATTCATATATACATATCAATAATCATTAAAATGTATCATATAAAAATTTTATATATTGGGATTAAAATCCCTATATAGGCCGAATACACCCATTAAGGAAAAATATGAATTTTCTTACTTTTTGCGTTTTTCATTCATTACAATAATATGCAAAAACATGATTTAAACTAATATTTTTCATGTAAACATAACAAAAATCATTTTAGGTATACCTAATCATCTCTAGACTTATCAAGAGTTATTCCTTCAATCAACATGCAATTAAATCATTTATCATTCATATATATATGTCAATAATCATTAAAATGTATCATATAAAAATTATAGATATTCGGATTAAAATCCCTATATAGGCTGAATACACCCATTAAGGAAAAACATGAATTTTCTTACTTTTCGTGCTTTCTGTTCATTACAATAATATACAAAAACATGATTTAAACCAATAATTTTCATGTAAACATAACAAAAATCAGTTTAGAATATACTAATGCACCAATCAGCACCCTTATATATATATGTATATATATATGCATGAAAATTTTCAAACTTTAGGTTTTAGGATGAAAACCATGAATTCTCTTGCTTTTCGTACTTTATGATCATTACAGTAATATACAAAAATATGATTTAAATTAATATTTTTATCTAAACACATCAAAAATCAATTTAGAACACAACAATATATAAATCAGTAGCCCCCCATGTATTTATGCATGAAAATGCCAATTTTGAGTTTTAGGGTTCACTTTTGGAGGATTCGTATAGAAAGGGTTATGTTTTTGGTGGAAAAATTGATTTCTCTTTCAAAATTTTACTTGGGATAAATTTAATCAAAATAAAAAAAATAAATACATAGTCCAATGTGGTTTTCTCATGATTAGTTTCATAAAAATCAAATAGTAAATTGATAGAAAAAAACTTACGAAAACAGTCGCAAAATCGAAAGGTTTAAAAGCACCTTGTGAATTTCGGTTGAGAGAATATTTTTGAGAGAATTTTTCTATAAAAATTATGAAGAATAATAGAATGGTGATTGTATAACAAGGGCTAGCCAAAATTTTGCTTATATATTTAGGGTTTTGGCAAAATTATAAGTTTGCCATTAATAAGCTAGGTTAGAAGTGTTTTGATGTAGTGGGTTTTAGGAAATTAGGCCTTTTATTTAATTTATGGGATGATTATAGGTAATTAAAAATAAAATATTTTTCTTATTATTTTCATTAAAATTTCCCCCAAAATATTTATTTAAAAATATTTTTAAAATGCTTATAAAAATTATTTTATGCTTAAAAATCACTTTTTGCATGAAAATTCATTTTATATGCAATAAATTATTTTATGCTTATGCATTTCATATAAATTATTTGTTTCATAATAAATTCATATTATGCATATTAGAACTAATTTAACATGCCACATACTCATCAATCACACCACATATGAATTTTCATAGAAGAACATATTTTGTCATAATAGTTCTAAATTTAAGAAATTTAGTCATGAAACTCCTAGGGTAGGTATGGGTTGTTACATTCTCCCCCCTTAAAAGAAATTCATCCTCAAATTTTGATACTTACTCAAACATTCTTGAAAAGCTAAGGATGCTTTTGCCACATCTCTTCCTCGGCTTCCTAAGTGCACTCATTTATTCTATGATTTTGTCACTGAACCTTAATTATGGGTATCTCCTTGTTCCTTAACCTTTTCACTTATCGATCCACTATCGCTATTGGTAATTCCTCATAGGATAGTTGCTCATCTATCATGATGTCTAGAGGTGATAAGACATGGGATGGATCCGATACATACTTTCTCAACATTGAGATGTGAAACACTGAGTGCACATGTGCCATAGTTGGGTAGGGCAAGTCTATAAGACACTTCCCCAACCTTATCCAAGATTTCAAAAGGACCAACATAGTGAGGTGATAACTTTCCTCTCTTGCCAAATCTCACAACAACTTTCATTGGGGAAACCTTTAAGAATATGTGATCTCCCACAGCAAAATGAACATCCTTTCTCTTAGGATCTGCATAGCTTTTTTGTTGATTGAAGTCCTTTTTCAATCGATCTTGAATCAATGGTACCTTCTTAGTAGTTTTCTTGAGCAATTCTAGCTTCTCCACATACTTGTCTTTAGGCTTAACCTAATAAATTGGAGAATGACATTTCCATCCATGCAATGCTTCATATGGTGCCATGCCAATAGACGAACGATAGCTATTGTTGTTGTAGACAAACTCAATCAAAGATGGGTACTTATACTAGCTACCACCAAAGTCTAGGACACACATTCTTAACATGTCCTCGAGTGTCTGAATTATCCTTTTAGACTGTCCATCTATTTAAGGGTGGAATGCAGTACTGAAATCTAGTTGCGTTCCTAAGCTTCTTGTAGCTTTTGCCAAAACTTTGAGGTGAATTGAGTGCCTTGATCCAAGATGATAGAAATCAATACTCCTTACAGTTTCATGATCTCATCTTGTACAATTGTGTATACTGGGCTGTAGAGTACGTGGTCTTAACTTTCAAAAAATGGGCAAACTTTGTCAATCAGTCCAGTATGACCCATATGGAGTCATATCCTTTGGAGGTTCTAGGTAAACTAACTATAAAGTCTATAGTAATATGCTCCCACTTCCATTTAGGTAATTGAATCTCTTGTAGCAGTCTAGAGTGTCATTAGTGTTCATACTTGACTTGTTAGCAAGTTAGGCAAGATGCCATAAACTTAGCCACATCCTTCTTCAATCCAGGCCACTAATAACTTACTCTCAGATCATAATCCATCTTGGTAGTTCTAGGATGAGCACAGTTTCCCTTAGTCCCTCCATATCAGGCATGCATACTCTTTTTCCACACTTTAGAATCCCATTGACTACTTCAAATTTTGAGTTCTTTCCTTTCTCTATTTCATCCTTTAACTTAACCAAGTATGGATCCTTATCTTGTGAAGCCTTTATCTCCTCCACTAGCTTTGACTTCATTTGAAAATGAGCCATTAAAGCTCACATTTCTCCAATCTCTAGCCTTAAGCTTGACCAAATAATCCTTTTAACTCCTTTACGATTGGCCTTTTGTGCACAGTCATATGGGCTAGGCTTCCCATCGATTCTTAACTCAAGGCATCTGCCACCATATTCGCCTTTTTGGGATGGTAGAGAATTTGGTAGTCATAGTCCTTCAATAGTTTGACCCATCTCCTCTGCCTCAGGTTAAGGTCTTTTTGGCTCAAGATGTACTAATGACACTTATGTTCTGTGTAGATTTCACACTTCGTTCCATACATATAATGTCTCCAGGTCTTTAAAGTGAACATTACTATGCCTAATTCCAAGTCATGAGTAGGGTAATTCGCTTTATGCTTTTTGAGTTGTCACGATGCATAGGAGATGACTTTACCATTTTGCATTAGGACACATCCAAGCCCCACTCTTGATGCATCGCAGTAGACTGTAAACCTTCTTCACCTTTTGGTAATCCCAGAACCAGAGTTGATATCAAGCACTTTTTGAGCTTTTGAAAGCTCTCCTTACAAGACTCTTCCCAATTAAACTTAACTTGTTTTCTTATTAACTTAGTTAATGGTGATGCTATCTTAGAGAAGTCTTGTACAAATTTATGATAGTAACCAGGCATACATAAGAAACTCCAAACTTTAGAAATCATTGTGGGTCGTGGCTAATTGGTTACTGCTTCAACTTTCTTAGGATCAACTTGAATCTCTTTCTTACTTACTACATGCCAAAGAAAGTTGACAGACTCCATCCAAAATTCACACTTAGACAACTTTGCATATAGTTATAACTTTGCATATAGTTAGTGATCACGTAGTGTCTGCAACACGATCCTCAGATGCTCTTCACGCTTTTCTTTACTCCTAGAGTAAATCAAAATGTCATTGGTGAACATGATCATGAACTTGTTAAGGAATGGTCTGAATACTTAGTTTATCAAGTCTATAAAAGCAGCAGGAGCATTTGTCAGACTGAATGGCAGAATCATGAACTCATAATGACTGTATCTTATATGGAAGGCAATCTTGTAGATGTTTTCTCCATGGATCTTTAGTTGATGATAGCCGGACCTTAAGTTGATCTTAAAGAAGTAGCCAGCTCTTTGTAGTTATCAAAAAGATCATCTATCCTTGGCAAAGGATACTTGTTTTTCACGATGACTTTATTAAGTTGGCGATAATCGATGCACATCCGGAATGATTCATCCTTCTTCTTTACAAATAGCACTGGAGCACCCCATGGCAAGCTACTCAGTCGGATAAAACTTGATGCTATCCGACAGCTATAGAGAGCTAGGAACCAATTATATTGAATCAAAACCCAAGGATCGATTAAACAAGAATAAAAGAAAAGCTTGACCCAATTTACACTTGTTGAAGATAAGCAAAGCTATAAAAGGTTGAGTGCCATAAGTTACCTTGATAAGCTCAGATTTAAGTTCTAAATAAGAACTTGGAAGAATCTCTCACTTGAAGAAAATTCAAAGAAGATTATTATTCATTAAAAGCTATCTTTGTTACAGAGAGGGTTTAATTTATATCAAAACTAACCTTTCTAACCCTAGAATCCTAGAATCAGATAAGAATTAAGAGATCTGATTCTTTATGGAAACAAAAATCCTTATTGAAAATAGAATTCTAATTAAGAAGTCTTTGTTGGGAAATAGATTTCCTAATTAAGCATTTAACTCCTAAAATCAAGCCAAAATAAAAATATATCTGATGTGGACTAATTAATATATTAAGTTTAGGGCCTACAAATACAAGAATATATTTAAAACATAGTCAAAACTCGCAAGCAGCAATTGGCAACTCATCGCACCAGCGATTGATGTATTGCTCCGGCGATGAGTAGAAGTTCACCCATTGTTGCATTCGCATGAATGATACACCCACACAATGGTCCGTATGACACATGGATGGTCCTCACTGTTGCAGTCTGTGATGGGTGTGTCGCGCCTATAGCACCTCAGTCTTTAGTTTATTCTTCCAATTCCAAGCGTTCCTATCATCTTGCTTCTATAGGCAAATTTCCAATCTTGGTATTGCTTTACAAACCTCTTGGATAGCTTGGAACCCTTCTAGAACATATTGCTTCTCTATGAAAATGCCTTGCAAAACTTCCTTAAAGTTCTTTGCATCCATACTTTTGTGATTTGATTGGAAACTCTTTTGTAGGCTAAGTAGGATCATATCATTCCTTCCCTTATCAAAAAGATTCATGCTCAAATCACATCCTATCTTCATCCATGATAATCCTTCCTTATAATCCTGAAAAATAGAACTAAAACCAAACAAAGAAAATTCAAGATTTTTAGTGTTAGTAGACCAGACCCTCTTTTCTTTCTCATTACAAATGACTAGTTTTCTCTCCCCACTCATAATCTTTTCATTTTCACACTTTATCCACTCTTTTTCTTTTATTTCATTAATAAATTCTACTTTTATTTTTCTAGCAAGCATACATATTTTCTTACTCTTTTTTTCAATCTCACCCTTGCTTTTTTCTAGCTCACCCTCTTTCTCTTTCTTCCCATCAAACACACATAGATATTTTTCTCTCATTTTGCATTCATTTGATGTCCTCTTCTAATCTTCATACACTTCTAATGGTTTGAGAGGAGTTAGCATAATAACTCGACCATTGAAAGTGAAAGAGTGTTGGTTCTTGAACCTATCATATATAGCTTTCCTATCAAATTGCCATGGTCTACCAAGAAAAATATGGCCAGCTTACATTGGTGCCACATCACACAGAACTTCATCCTTATTCTTGCCAATTGAAAAAGACACCAACACTTGACTAGTTACTTTTATCTCTCCTCCATCATCTAACCATTGCAACTTGTATGGTTAGGAATGCTTCTTTGTGTTCAAGTTCAATTTTTCCACCAGCATACTAGCAACATTAACATAACTACCACTATCAGTTAACATGGTGCATACCTTGTCCTTCACCAAACATCTAGTATGGAAGATTTGATCACATTGCTCCTCTTCACCTCCCTCTTCCTTAGGTAGAATGTTTAATGCTTGCCTTCTAACCAATAAATCTCCTTTTATGGGTGCTAAAACTTTAACATCGGAGCAATCTTCGAATGGTGGCATCTCATCTTCACTTGAGCTATCACTATTAACTTCACCATTCTCCATCACTATGATTACTCTTTTGTTTAGGCATTAGGATACAATGTGCCCAAATCCCTGACACTTGAAGCACTTGATTTTTGAAGAGGACTTAGCTTCAAATATCCCTTTATCCTTTTCTTTTGAAATTGGTGTATCCTCTTTTTCCTCCTCCCTTAGATTAGATTAATGGTCTTTCCAGTGCTTTTTCCATGTAGCTTTAGAACCCTTTAACTTGAGTTGATTTTCTACTTAAATTGCTATATGTAGCAACTCCTCCATTTTCACATAGTGTTACAAGTCCACTATGTCAGCTATCTCTTTGTTCAATCCTTCAGTGAATTATGCTATGGTTGCTTCACGGTCCTCCTCTGCATTTGCTTTAATCATAGCAACCTTAATCTCTTTGTAATATTCATTTACACTCTTAGAGCCTTGAACTAGACTTTGTAGCTTTCTTTGTATATCCCAGTAGTAGTGACTAGGAACGAACCTTTTTCTCATGATAATTTTCATCTCTTCCTAAGTGTGGATGGCCCTTTCACCACTCCTTTTCCTCTTCAGCTAGAAATCATCCCACCAAATACTTGCATAATCGGTGAACTTTGTGGCTGCCAACCTTATCTTCTTCTCTTTGGAGTAATTATGGTAATCATACATATGCTCAACCTTCCTTTCCCACTCCAAATATAACTTAGGATCATTTTTACCTTGGAACTCAGGAATTCTTATTTTAATGCTTCCTGAGTTATTGTCTTTTTTATCAATAGCCCTTTTTCCTTTCCTAAAGTGAGACTCTCCCTCATCTGATTCAACCTCATCCTCTTCCTCATACTCCCGACTTCTTAAAGGCTTTGATTTGCTTGGAGTTTGCAAATCATCTATCTTTGAACTAAGCATCTTCATTTGATACATCATGGCCCTCATCCACAACTTCATCTTAGGATCTTGATGTTCACTACCACTATTACTCATTATGAGTTTACCTACAAAGAAAAGGGTTAGTGCAAAAATAGATTTGTTCCTCATCAACTCAACTCACATGTTTCACTCATGAAATGTTCACTCCACTCGTGTTTCTCTCTTCTTTTATGGATTTTCTCTAAATTAAGCTCACCACTTAAGCCTTTTACCACTCTTTTAGATTCTTGCACTAGCTCTTATAAAGAACTTTATCAATGCTCTTACTAAGATAACAAGTGTTAAGAAAGTTTGAGGTCTGAAATTTTAATGAAAGAATAAAGGTGTGACTAAAGAACAAAAGGTGCAAGTTTTAAATTTTTTTTTTTGTAAATATATTTGGATCAATAAGAGCATAAGAACAAGAAGAATTTGGATTTAACTTCTTTCCTTTTTTTTTTTTTTGACAATTTCAAGAACAAGAAAATAAGGATACGTATTCTTGATTTAAAGAGCCAAAGCTCTGATACCAAATGATGCGACCCACTAGCTATAGAGAGTTAGGAACTGATTATATTGAATCAAAACCCAAAGATTGATCAAACAAGAACAAAAGAAAAGCTTGACCCAATTCACACCAGTTGAAGAGAACCAAAGCTATAAAAGGTTGAGTGCCACAAGTTACCTTGATAAGCTTAGATTTAAGTTCTAAATAAGAACTCAGAAGAATCTCTCACTTGAAGAAAATTCAAAGAAGGTTATTATTCATCAAAAACTATCTTTTGTTATAAGGGAGGGTTTAATTTATATCAAAACTAACCTTTCTAACCCTAGAATCCTAGAATTAGATATGAACTAAGAGATTTGATTCTTTATGGAAACAAAAATCCTTATTGAAAATAAAATCCTAGTTAAGAAGCCTTTGTTGGAAAATAGAATTCCTAATTAAGTAGTTAACTCCTAAAATCAAGCCAAATAAAAATATATCTAATGTGGACTAATTAATATATTAAGTTTAGCGCCCACAAATACAAGAATATATTTAAAACATAGTTAAAACTTGCAAGCATCAATTAGCAACTTGTCACGCTCGTGATGAGCAGAAGCTCACCCATTATTGTGTTCGCATGGATGGTGCGCCCACACGATGGTCTACACTCTGGTCTGTCACAACTGTAATAGGTGTATCACATCTGCGACGCCTCAATCTTTAGTTTATTCTTTCAATTCCAAGCTTTCCTACCATCTTGCTTCTATAGGCAAATTTCCATTCTTGGTATTGCTTTAAAAACCTCTTGGATAGCTTGGAACCCTTCTAGAACATATTGCTTCTCTATGGAAATGCCTTGCAAAGTTTCCTTAAAGTTCTTTGCATCCATACTTTTGTGATTTGATTGGAAATTCCTTTGTAGGCTAGGTAAGATCATATCAAAGCCCTTATCGAGTAGGTCATGCAGTTGTGTCTTTAATTCTTTCAACTCCACTGGTGCCATATGATATGGCGGTATTAATATAAGTTGTGTACCCAGTAGCAGTTTGATGTTGAACTTGATCTCATGGTCTAGTGGTGTTCTAGGTAAATCCTTAGGAAAAACTTCCATGAATTCATCCACTACTAGCATGCTTTTGCCTTGCATAACGGCCACTTTGTCAGTATTGACTACATGAGCTAGATATGTTTGACACCCTTTCCTTAACATCTTTCTCACTCCCAAGGCTGATATCAAATTTGGAGGGTTCTCATTCCTGTCTCCTTGATACTTAAACTCCTCCCCGTCCTTAGTTGGAAACTCCACCAACTTTTCTCTATAGTCAATACGAGCCTGATGCTATTATAGCCAGTCCATCCTTAGGATTACTTCAAATTCTAGCGCATCAAGTTCTAGCAAGACTATAAGAAGTTCCCATCCATTAATGGCTACCTCATAGTCCTTAAACACATGTTTCACTTCCATCACTTCTCTTAAAGGAGTTGACACTACTAAGGGTTCAATTATTAATTCCTTATTTCTACCAAGACTCTTAGCAAAGAATGGTGATATAAAAGAATGTGTTGCATTAGAATCAATCAAGCATCTTGCACTAGAATTTTGGATAGGAATGATACCTATGATGGCAGTGTGTGAAGCGTGGGCCTCTTCCTGATTCAATGTAAAGACACGACCCTTGCTCTTATTGTTTGCCACCGGCATATTCCCAATAGCTGGCCCTTTGCTTTTGGCTCCTTACCCTTAGGGTTGGAATGATCTAAGTTATGGAGGCACCGAGGCCGCATTCCCTAGATTCCCTGTCTAAGGGTAGTCCTTGATGAAATGGTCCATCTATGCACACTTTAAGAATACGCTAGAGACTCTTTGGCAAACTCTAGGATGTTTCTTTCCACACTGGTCACAAGTGGGAAAGTTTTGTTTAGATTGTCCATTCCATAGTCCAGGTGTTATAGTGGTTGGCAATGATTCCTTCACTAGACCTCCTCCTCCTCCTCTATGCTGGCCTTTATGCCCCTTACTCTTATGCTTCCCCTTGTACTCACATTCAGCTCGTTCAGCTCTCTTGGCCTTATATCTCCTTCCTACTATTTTGGCCTTATCCATCAGCTTGGCTAAGGTTGAGTGTTCCGTCGCTGCTAATGAGTTGAACAGAGGTGTTATCAATCCTTTTAAGAGGTGGTTGACAAGGCTAGCTTCAATAGGAACAATGTTGATAGCAAATCTGCTAAATCGATTAAACTCTTTAGCATATTATGATACCAACATTCTAGGTTTCTGCTTCAACTGCTAAAATTGTAGCGCCTTATCTTGCCTCTCGCCTTCAGGCAAGAATTGATCCATCAACTCTTGCTTAAATTCTACCCATGTAGGTGGGTCAACTCCATATAGTTGCTCCTCGATATTTCTTTCGTACCAATACCATGGCTCCTTCTTGAGTTGGAGTCCTACCAACTTAATTACCTGACCATCCGAACATGACAATTAAAAGACTAGCTTGTCCATCTCATCTAAGAATTCATAAGGATCATCACCCTCCTTACCACAAAAGGTAGGTGGCTGTAACTTCTTAAACTTTGAGACAGTCATCCCTTCATCGATGTTGCCACTTCTTTTCCCTTCGTGCAAGTGCCATTACCATAAGAGGCAGAACTTCATTCCCTTCTTATATTGGTGGCACTTCCCACCTTTGAGCTCATAGCTCGTCCAATTCTTATGCAAGTCTCTCATTTTCTTGCGCATAGTATGAACTTCTTATGAAGAGGCTTGCTCACTAGAGCCCATGATCAGTGCCCTCGAGTTAAATCTCTCTCTTGACCTTGCAGGTGCAGAGGCAGCATTCGAAGCATTGTCCGATATCACATCCTCACTAGCCCTAATAGGTTGGGCAGCTGTGCGGACTTTCTTCTTGGGAGGCATTTTGCTATAACGGTAATGAAATTTAGTGCTAACTCCCTTTTAACCCATCTAACCCCATTATCATATCATACTTATGATGCATTTTACATGAGTACACATCATATCATATCACATCTTAGATCATATATCGCATAGCATTTATCACGTATCATATATCACATATCATGGCATGTATCATGTATCATAATCATGTAATATATAACTTATAGTATCATGAATTTCCCTATCATATATAAGTCAATCATGCCATAGACAATAAAAGAAATCATTCTATACTAAGTTGCTAAGCAATCAAATAGTATTATTTGCATCATATAAATCCTATACCACTAGGCCAATGGTTATCCACTACCAGCGCAAACCTCAATAGTGCCCCTCATTAGGACAAATGTTAGGTAGCTTCTAAGGTCACTTAGAAGTATAATCGATAAGAGGGCAATTGGCAGAAATGTGACCGAAACCATGACATTTATAGCAAAGTAAATCTTTATTCGGCAAGCAACCCATCGAGGATAAAGTCTTAGATGGTGAGTGATAAAAATCTCCAGGTGCATTGTCATCCATTTGCTCGACATCTCTGGTCTTAAGTTGCTTTATGTCTTCCCTTAAGGGATGAACCAAGAGCCTAAGACATCGATTTTCTTCCCTCAAATCTAAGTAGTCACTCTTTAATTTATGAATCTTACCATAAACCTAGTTGTAGTCTAAATACTCCTTAGGATCCTCTTCTTTTAAATCTTCTCTTCCTTGCAGTGAATCACAGGCACAACTTTCTTGAACATCTCTCTCTATGTCCTTTTGCATGCCACACGTGGTGCTTTAGGTCGTGATCCTCTAGCAGGGGTAATCTTCATGGTCATCTGGTAAAAGAATTATAAGGCACACAAATAATAATAAGAAGTACAATAGCTTATCAGGATTTCACAAAACTATACTAGCGATAGATTGCAAGTTATATGACAGGAAAATTCCTATGCTCTAAGATTATACTTAACCAACCCAATAAATAGACAAGTCTAAACTAGACTCAAAACTACAGCTCTGATATGTCACTTCCCAATTTTAAAGATATGATAGTTCTAGAACATGGGGAGACATAAGGTCACCCATGCCAATAAAACCCACTCATATACATGCAACATTGCCTAGGATCATACCAAAATCTCATGCATTAACTTAATTAAACCATTTATAGGAAAACCTTAAGTTGCAGAAGAATAGTTAAAATATACTTTAAATACAATCCATAAGAAAAATAATATTTAGACTTAAAATAAAGCCTTAATAGATAATGTTTCAAAAAAAATTCCCAAACAATCGTTCTTGAAGCATCTAAAGATGACTCATCACATTATGGTATGGAAATAAATTTCGATAAGGAAAATCCCCCAAGTGGAGTAGGTTGCTTGAGCTATCATCTTGCCTTCTTATAATGCTCACTTGGAACCACACAAGGAAAAAGGGCTGAGATAAATGACCTCAATGAGTAAACAATAAAACTTGTAAAATAACACATATCCTTTTATAAAGATTCAAAGTTCATAAATCATGGTTTGCAAATGAGCAAGGTTCATAGAAATCAACTTGTAACTTGTAAACTTGTAAAGAGTGATGGCTTATTAGCTCATTTACTCAAGGGAGAGGTGGCATCATACCAAATTCCAACTCTTAACTTGTAACTTGTAAAGAGTTATAAAACTGATCAGGCTCCATGGCTAGAATCACCCCTTCTAGCTGAGGTGGATATACTATTCCTATTCATCTGGTTAAGACCATGTGCACAGGTACCAATGATTACCTGCATTAGCATGAGGATTTCTGCATAAAAGGTTCATTGGTACCATAGCTAGAGCTAATGACAATCACTTATAATAATAGCATTTAAGAAAGTAATCACATGTAACAAAATAACAATAACAATTTAACTCATTAAACAAAAGATAGATATCAATGTGATTCCAAAAAGAAAGTAAGGTAAGGCAACAATTTACAAAGATTCTTTATTATTATTGAATAATCAAAAATACTTTTGGACCAATTATCCTTTAGCAACCCAAGCTTAATAAAGAAATCATATACTTATAATTGAAAATGGAAATGAACTTGGGTTTCAAGGACCTCAAAGATTCACATATCATAATCACTTGTAATTGTAACATGAATATAATATTTACTCATCTTGTGGTTCCTTTGCTCTTAGTACTTGTAGCTAATACTCCTCAAGCTCTAACATAATATTTAATTCAATACTTAGCATTTGTTTAATATTATGCTATCCTATCCCGTGACTACCCTATGCATATATAACATTATAGGCTTTGGGATTAAAATCCCTATATAGCCCTAATACACCCATTAAGGAAAAACATGAATTTTCTTACTTTTTGCGCTTTCTATTCATTATAGTAATATGCAAAAATATGATTTAAACCAATATTTTTCATGTAAACATAACAAAAATCATTTTAGAATATATTAATGCACCAATCGGCACCCATATATATATATATATATATATATATATATATATATATATATATATATATATATATATATATATATGCATGAAAATTTTCTAACTTTAGGTTTTAGGGTGAAAACCATGAATTCTTTTGCTTTCTATAATTTTCGATCATTATAGTAACATACAAAAATATGATTTAATCAATATTTTTCATCTGAACATATCAAAAATCAATTTAGAACACAACAATATATAAATTGACAGCCCCCCATGTATTTATGCATGAAAATTCTAATTTTGAGTTTTAGAACACCTTTGGAGGATTCATGTAGAAAGGGTCGTGTTTTTAGTGGAAGGCCAAATTTAATCAAAAGAAAAATAGTAAATACATAGCCCAAAATATTTTTCTCATGATTAGTTTCATAAAATTCAAATAATAAATTGAAAGAAGAGAAAAACTTATGAAAATGGTCGCGAAATCGCAAGGTTTGAAAGCACCTTGTGAATTTCAATTGAGAGAATATTCTTGAGAGAATTTTTCTACAAAAATTATAAAGAATAACAGAATGGTGCCTTTCTAACAAGGGTTGGCCGAAATTTTGCTTATATATTTTGGGTTTGACAAAATTACAAGTTTGCCATTAATGAGTGTTTTGGTGTAGTAGGCTTTTGGGAAATTTGGCCTTTTATTTAATTTATGGATTGATTATAGGTAATTAAAAATAAAATATTTTTCTTATTATTTTCATTAAAATTTTCCCCAAAATATTTATTTAAAAATATTTTAAAAATGCTCATAAAAATTATTTTATGCTTAAAAATCGCTTTTTGCTTGAAAATTCAATTTATGTGCAATAAATTATTTTATGCTTATGCACTTTATATAAATTATTTTTTTCATAATAATAATTCATATTATGCATATCAAAACTAATCTAATATACTACATACTCATCAATCACACCACACATGAATTTTCATAAAAGCACATATTTTGTCATTATAGTTCTAAATTCAAGAAATTTAGTCATGAAGCTCCTTGGGTTAGTGTGGGTTGTTAAATTAAGCAGATCCAAACCAACATCAATTTAAATCCAAGCAACACTAGCTATCATCACTATCATCTCAAAATATCAATTAACATATATTTGATTTCTACTTAACAAACAACTTATCAATCGAGAAGATACATACATAATACAACTGATAAATAAACAAATATAGGTAATAGAGGTCACATTGCAGAGTTTTAGAATTATAATACAACTATAATAATATGTTTTACATAATTCAGTACTTACTAATATAGAACACCGCCGAAAGACAAATGGCAATTTAGCTCAATTTACAATTTTCTTCCCAAGCTCATTCCTCATCCTAAAAAATAATTTGAATAGGAATGAGCATTCGACTCAATGAACTATATAGTACCAATAAAACTACCATTTAAATGTTTGAAATGATAATGCATATGCCAACTAGACAAATAATTCACGAAATCAACCAATGATGGGAATTAGTCTATAGGAACCTCACCAAACATCAATCTGAGGAGCCGGTCCCCCATACTTAGCTCTCTTAATCCAAAACTGTCTCTTAATTCCAATAGGGCTACAGTCATCACTGGCCTATGCCACGCAACTCTAACCCAACTGGCACAGCTCTGATCTATGAGTAAGCCGAGCAGTCATACACCAGTCACAGCTCATAAGTCATCATCATCATACTCATAACTAGATTTGCTTTCCTAAATGGTTCCTATATCATCCTAGTCCCATCCAACAACCACAAGTAATATGTTCTTCAAACATAACAAGCAAATCACATACATATAAGGGGATGCTTAATTCATGTTTATAATGCATAGTTATATGTAGTATATATAACAAGCAATTCATGTATGAAAATGTAACATTAATTAAATAAAACAAATGGAAAGTTATATTAAAACTATATAACTCATAGATTTAAGGGAATCCAATAAGCTCTCCTCGTGGAGTGCAACAACTGATGATTGAAAGTAAGCCTAAACTTCAACTCTGAATAATAGACAGATTATTAGAAAAGAATGACTCGTCTAACATAATTAAACAAATCTTGATATTTTTGATGGGATTTTGGCAGAATCTCCCCTAAACTAAGATATTACCCAAAATCAACAAAGAAAATAACAACTTTAAAAATAATCTCAACCATCCACTCAACTCAACATGATATTAATGACCCCTCCTAGGTCATCCCATCTTATAATCATCAACGTAATTTATATAACTAAAAATCCAATTTTAATAAATATAACTTAAAATCAACCATAACAAAAAATAATCAAAATTCAAGAGTTTAAAAGTTACCCTCGCAAATTCTGATTGAAGGAATGTTGAGAATTGTACTAGAATGACTAGACGGAGTTGCTGGGTTTAGGTCCATACGTTGTCCCATACATTGCCACCAGAGTGTCGCCAGCCAGCCACGCTTCGACATTGTTGGCGGTCCTGAAAGTCGTGAAAGGTGCCATCCAACTCGTTTCATCACTAGGAACCCATTGGTGGTGTTTATTTCTTCTTACCCGCCGCCTTGTCATCAAAATCTGCCCTTAAACTTTTTGTAGTTTGGATTTTGATTAACTTCTTCGATGGTCGATCAGAGGTATGACAAGTATCATTTTGAAGCTCACACCACAAAGAGTTGAACGGGACTAGAATCGCTAGATTCCACCACTGGAATCTACTGGAATCTCCACTTGAAGATTCGACATTAGCGAGCCTTCTCTCTTCGCGTGTGCCGTCGTCCACTACCTGATCGAGGTGTTGCCACTTCCCTTGGAGTCCCAGAATGGTGGGCTAGCTATTGGAGGTGGCGGTGCAGCCCACCACTGGTTGGACATCGATCCTCCATCCCCACAGCCACCTTATCTTCTCTCTCCCTCTTCTCTTCTTCGTTCTATTCCTCTTTCTCATTTCGTTCTTCTCAAAATTGCTAGCCAATTGATTGGCTATCTTTAGCCAATCAAATGGGCTGAACTCATCTCATCTTAATATTTTTTTAAAAACAATTATATATATATATATATATATATATATATATATATATATATATATATATATATATATATATACACACACACACCAATCAATGTTAATAATAATAATAATAATAATAATAATAATCCTTAATTTCTATAATAAAAGTTCAATTAATATAAACCATTCATAAAAATAATAATCATAATGAAATTCCAAAACTTTCAAATAAAATTTATATATAATCAACAATATAATTTAAAGTAATTGAACATAATATTAACTTCTAAAATTTCTTAAAATTTAATGTTCATATGTCAAAAATATAAATTTTCAAAAATAACCACTATAATACTTTCATAATTAAATATAAGTACTTTCTTCAATTATACTCACATATTTAATATTAAAATAAAATTTTGATTAATAATACATTTTTCAAATCATATGAATATATAAAATTTAATAAAAATATAACTTCAATTTTTGCATTAATAAAGAAAATAATAAAATAATACATTTTCATACAAAAAAAGGATTTTATAAAATAAATAGAAATTTGGGGTATTACAAGGAAATGAGGATGTGATGCAAACAAAAATATTTTATATCGTAATTTGGACCACACTTGAGTCGGGTTGCTTACGTATTCCTTATAGTCATTTTTCATTCATTCATTTTTTTTTAGGGAGAATTGGGTCTATGTAGTTTTGATTACATTGCATTGAACAGGAAAATAAAGAGAAAAATTTAGACATCATCCTACGATGAAGTATCTTTTCAATTAATCCATGTTACAAGGATGGGAGAATTCATTTTCATCCATGATTGCCTCTGCCAGACAAAATCTTCTTCAGCATATATGGCTCGGCCAATTCAGTTTGAACTTTTTCTTAGGTCATGAACTAGGGTTTGGATCTCTTTCAAAACTACATTTCCTTCTTCTAGACCCTTATCTTTTATCTTTTTATTAAAATGTCTAGCTAGCTTCAGTTAGTAGCCCTAAATCTTGTATAAAGTATCCGCTCTCTTCTCATAAATAGCATTCAACTAGTTATGATATCTTTTGATCCATTTTGTCTCACTCAGTTGGCTTTCTCTCATCATCCCAATAGAGTAGATTTGCATTTTGATGGGAAGGACAACCTCCATTCTATAGTTTAAGGCATATAGGGTTGCCCCTATCAAATTGCAAATGGTGGTTCTGTATCCTCATAAGGCAGCATGTAGTCATTCATGCCAATCTCTATGTTTTACAATAACCTTTTACAAAATGGTCTTGATGGTCTTATTAGTGGCATTAACTACCCATTAGTCTATGGTAGTACGGAGAGGAGCGGTGATGTTGAATTCCCTTTGTCTTAAGTAAGCAAACTACCTGCTTTTGATAATGGAAGCCATTGTCCATGATTATCTCAAAAGTGGTTCCAAACAGATAAAGGATATTGGTTTAGATGAAGTGCGCCACCTTTTTTTGAATTTAGGACCTAATACAACACTTTTTCATTCCACTTTGTAAAGTAATTCATGGCCATTATAATGTACTCATGCCAGCTAGAGGACTTTAGAGATATTCTCCCAATGACATCTATGCCTTAGGTAGTAAAAGGCCATGGCATCGCCATTAGATTCAAAGGAATATGGGGCTAATGCTATAGTTTGGCAAAAATATGACATTTATGGCATTTCTATACATGCTTTGTGTAGTCTTCGTTCATGGTTAGCCAAAAGTAACTAGATTTGCTATCTTTCAAGCCAAAGCTATTCTATTTATATATGGGCCTTCTTCTCTACCATAGACCCATTCTATGATTTACTGGGCTTCTTGATGTGGGAAAATTTATTATACCCTAGCCCTTATGACTAAATATAGGATGAGCAAGGGGTCGAACATTGGGAAAAATGATGAATTTATTATTAACCAAACAAATAATAAGATGAATAGGTAAAGAATAATTGGAGTTTGAGTAACTAATTAACTACTAATTTAACTACAAATCACTAAATTCTAAATAATTCAAAGTTATTAAACAATTTCTAGAAAGAGAAAAAGTTAGAATTACAAATTAAATTTAAATCAATGAACTTCTAACATGTATATAAAATAAGATTATAAATGAGTTGATTGGAGAATTAACCTAAAATCTTTAAAAGCTTATCTCTAAGTCAATTAAAGGTATTTTTGAATAGACTTACACTCACTCTCATGTCAATGTAAATGTAAACAAAAACCATGAAGTTCAATGTTAATTCTTTTTATCCCTTTAGAAGTAGATTCTAATTAATCTTTTAACTTAAGTGACATCACTTACTTTTCCATTAAGAATTCCAATTCTCATTGCAAATTCTTAACTAACATATTACATATGGTGATCAAGCATATATAACAACTATTAAGAACTTAATTGAAGCCAAATCAATCATTCATTAATAAAATATCAAAATGAAGTTCATAGACTAAATTTGCATTGCAATTCTAACCACAAGTACTTTAGGCTTGATGCATTGTTAGATATTTTATAAAAAGAAAGTTAAACATTCAATCATCAAGAAATAAAATAGATTAAGTAAAGAAAAAGTTATAGAAATCTTTTGCTAGCCCTTTTCAAGATTAGAAGCCTTGATACAAGAATAGTTTCCCAAAGTGCTATACTTGAAAGTGCTAAAACTTATAAGATCTCTCTTTTTCTTCTTAATACAATACTCTCTACTTGTATTATGATTTTCTAGTTGTCTTTTACAGAAGAAAACTTCAACTATTTAAAGGCTTTGAATAGTTAAAAGTCATAACATTTCATAAGAAATGCCACACTTCATGAAAGGTCACTTAATAACTGCTTTAGAAATTTCAAGGGCATTTTGGTCAATTCAAATGGCAAAATTAGACTTTGAGGTCTTTATGAAAGTTGTAGGCCCTTTTATCATCTTTCCATAGCCTCTTGAATTGTTTCAATCTGAGTTGTGTAGAGGAATTTATGACCAAAACATTGCAGACTATTTGTGAAGGAACCTGTCTTTTGGTGTGTGCCAACTCGGCACCAACTCATCTCTCATTTATCAACTCAGCACAGCAAGCCTTGGTGTTAACTCAGCACTAACTCAATTGAAGGGTGTTGACTTGGCACTAGTGCTTTCTGAATTTTGCTTTCTTTTTTTATACTTGGCTCTTCTAGGAACCTCCAATTCTTCCCTTAACCTACAAAAACTTTATAAAATACTCTCAAAACCATCAGGTTAAGGAGAAATCTTGAGAAAATGTTAGTAAAATAAATGTTAAGGGAACAAAACACAAAATGCATTATAATATACTAAACATATACCTAAAAAGCAACTAAAATGCACTTGAAATAACACTAAATCCATACCATTTTACATCACATCAAACTCCCCCACACTTAGACTTTGCTTGTCCTCAAGCAATTTCATAAGTTGAAAGGAAAAACATATAAAATTATTCCTTCTTATTCAAATGTTAAAGCACTAGTAAGGGTCATCACACCCTAAAGAAAAGAAACAAAGAAGAAGAGTTTCATAAATAACTCCACAAGCCTACAAAAAAAGTTTGATACAACTAATATAAGCAAAAAGGTGATTGTTTGTCAAAAATTATAAAGAGATTTTATCAAGTTCATTAAATTGATTACTGAAACTCAAGTCAAAAGGGAATTATTCAAACAATTGAGGAAAAAGGAAAGCATACATACCCATAATCAATCTCAAGGCATTTTTGGAAAATTTGTCTCTCTCTCTCTCTTTTTTTTTTTTTTTTAATGACAAAAGTGAATATTTCCGAACGAACATATTTAAGGTGCATACTCAAACATGCATGACTTACTCATTCACTTCTGCCATGTATGGATATTATTTCATATATAAATTCCTTTCCAAACGAATACAATTGAGAAGCAAACACAAATGTACACGACTTACTCGGAACCTATATACCATTTTATTTTTATTTTTATTTTTATTTATTCCTCATCCTTTATTGACTAATCATAGGTATGCATTAACTTTAATTTCCTCTAAACTAAAAAATAAAATCCCTTAAAACTTAAGCAAGCATTCATTAGTCCAAATTTAATTAAAAACTTCTCAAGATATAAATAAAGACAAACAAATCACCCTCAAGCCTATACAAGAAGTTCATGTAATCAACTAAGGCAAGGGAAGTTGATCATAAATCAATTCTTAAATGTTTCTAATCCTTAATGTTATAATGAATCAAACTAGAACTATATCATATAAAATTAGAAGGAGTCTTCAAAAAATTTCAAAATATTTTGAGGTGATGCATCATAGCATAGATTATGAACACTAAATCCTATAAACTTATAAAATAGGGTAAACAAAAAAAACTAAACAAGATATAACCTCCCCCACACTTAGAGTACACATTGCCCCTAATGTGTCCTAAAAAGAAGAAAATACAGAAAATAGGCAACATATGTTAAAGAAAAAATAGGGAAAAGTTAGAAATGCTTATCTTTCAATCCACTTATGGTGAAGGGGGTGGAGAATCAAATTGATATCCACTGCTAGCAAAAAATTGATCCATCTTGTAAGCTAGTCTTCATTGTTGCCCCTCCATTTGTTGTTGCCTAGCATCCATGCGTCCCAATTGTGTATTCATAGCTTGTTGATTTTGAATGATTTGTTGCTAAATAGCCATGTCGGGGGACACATGAGAACTTCCTCTACCGATTTCAACAGGAGCGGTAGTAAATGTACCACTAACATTAACACCTTGTTCATCACTTTGTTCATCACCTTGATCTTCATGTTCACCCTCTTCGCTACTCTCTTCGCTTTTCTCAACTCCTACCCAATATGATTTATCTTTTGCATGTCTTAAATTAAAGTTAGGATAAATAACCTCACCTTTTGTGAAAGCAGATTTAGTAAGGCGAACCATACTCACCATTCTCATGGAATCCAAAGAAGCTTGTGAAATTTTAAGAGCATTAGCAATAGAAGTAATAATATAACCATGAGTCAAAGGACCACTTTTATTATTAGCACATTCAAGTAACTTATTAAAAATCCAATAAGTCCAACAAATTTGCTTTTTCATGCTAATACACCACATCAAATAAATTTCTTGGATAGAGACTCTATTTCCTTCTGATTTACCAAACATAAGACATGCAAGAATTTTATGCAAAAGCCACAATTTATGATCTTTAATGAACATGGCATGGCCTTTCCTAGGATCAAATTGAGGTAAATCAGTTAATTCATTCCAATATTCACTAGCATGCCAATCACGAGGGATTTCACAAACTCCATCCTTAGAAAAACCAAACACTTTTTTCATGAAATTATAAGTCAATTGATATGGGTTTCCTAGCATAAAAAAATCTAACACATGAGGATCATTATCATTCAATTTCAAAGTGCAATAAAATTCTTGTGTTAGTTGCACATAAGTGTCCTTTTCTAAAGAAACCAAAGTTTTAAGACCTATTTGTTTAAGAAATTTCTGCAGAATTTCATCAAAACCAATTTACTAACAACATCAAGAGGAAGAAACCTAGAACCAACAACATTTCTTTTAAGACATTTTTCATACCTTTGTCCTTCCCATTTAAAATTGGAAATGGTGCTCTATATAGTGGTGCAATATCCAGAACATCTTCCTCCTCTTGTGCAACTTCCTTTCCCCTTGCAGATGAGGATGGATTTGTTTTTGATCTACCCATCTTGTAAAGTAATTTTTGAAAGATAAAAGGAATGGGTTTTGGTTAAGAAAGAGGGAAAAAACTAAAGCTTTAGAGAAGATGAGAAGTGAGAGAGAGAAACGTGAGAGAGAAGGAGATGAAGAAAGAGTGCATATGATAAATAAAGAGTGAAATGGAAATAGAAAAAGAAAAGAATGCAGAAGTTTATAAAAAGAAAAACTAACTATAAAGAGATAAAGTTGTGTAGTCTTTTCATGTCCCTTCCCAAAAGACACTAAGGAATATATGCTTTTTCATAGTGATGTTTGAATTTAAAAACAACAAAATTGAAGTCAAATGGCCCAATAATTGAAAAGTTGCAAAATTTTAAATTTTTGGGATGTGTTCTATGTGTGCCGACTCGGCACGAGTTCAGTCGACGGGTGCAACTCGGCACAGCAAGTATTGGTGCCGACTAGGCACCAACTCAGTTGAAGTGTGCCGATTTGGCACTAATGAATTTCTATGTGTCTTTTTTTTATTTAATTTTAATTTTTGTGAAAAGCAAAAGAAAAATTATGAAAACTAATATATATAATAAAATAAAAGTAAAAATAAACTAAATGTGTAAGTATCATACCTTGCTAAATCTAAGATCTATAGTTTGATCATGCCTTAACTCCAAGTTAAGATTGGGAGTGTAGGGTATGAACCTCCTTTGTTCCTTGATTGTCAATAGCATCAAATTCTTCTCCCCAACACGATGGCTCGATGGATTCAATAGGAATGCTTGAATTAGGTGGTGGTGAAAACTTTACCTTATAATCATATTTACCCGAAGGTTCACCAAGTAGTCTCCAAACCTCTAATTGTGAACTATTTTCATTACCCATATGATCACCAACAACATTGGATTTCAAATGCTGACCATTGACCTTAAAAATTTCCCTTTTTGAATTTTCAATGTCAACCGCACCATGAGGATAAACCTTGATGATTTTAAAAGGACCTGACCATCTTGATTTTAACTTACCGAGAAAGAGTTTAAGCCTTGAATTGTATAATAAAACAAGTTGTCCTTCATGAAACTCCCTATGATGAATATGCTTGTCAAAAGATAAAATACTAATGGAACTATGAGTACGTCTCATTTAAAAAAGTAATTAATAAAAGCATAAAACAACCTTTCTTTATCCTAAATTAATAAAAATTCTTATCAAAATTCCCCGGCAACGACGCCAAATTTGATGTGGGCAAATTTATTATACCCTAGCCCTTATAACTAAATATAGGATGAGCAAGGGGTTGAACACTAGGAAAAATGATGAATTTATTATTAATCGAACAAATGATAAGATGAATAGGCAAAGAATAATTGGAGTTTGAGTAACTAATCAACTACTAATTTAACTACAAATAACTAAATTCTAAATAATTCAAAGTTATTAAATAATTTCTAGAAAGAGAACAGGTTAGAATTACAAATTAAATTTAAATCAATGAACTTCTAACATGTATATAAAATAAGATTATGAATGAGTTGATTGGAGAATTAACCTAAAACCTTTAAAAGCTTATCTCTAAGTCAATTAAAGGTATTTTTGAATAGACTTACACACACTCTCATGTCAATGTAAATGTAAACAAAAACCATGAAGTTCAATGTTAATTCTTTTTATCCCTTTAGAAGTAGATTCTAATTAATCTTTTAACTTAAGTGACATCACTTACTTTTCCATTAAGAATTCCAATTCTCATTGCAAATTCTTAACTAACATATTACATATGGTGATCAAGCATATATAACAACTATTAAGAACTTAATTGAAGCCAAATCAATCATTCATTAACAAAATATCAAAATGAAGTTCATAGACTAAATTTGCATTGTAATTCTAACCACAAGTACTTTAGGCTTGATGCATTGTTAGATATTTTGTAAAAAGAAAGTTAAACATTCAATCATCAAGAAATAAAATAGATTAAGTAAAGAAAAAGTTATAGAAATCTTTTACTAGCCCTTTTCAAGATTAGAAGCCTTGATACAAGAATAGTTTCCCAAAGTGCTATACTTGAAAGTGCTAAAACTTGTAAGATCTCTCTTTTTCTTCTTAATACAATACTCTCTACTTGTATTATGATTTTCTAGATGTCTTTTACAGAAGAAAACTTCAACTATTTAAAGGCTTTGAACAGTTAAAAGTCATAACATTTCATAGGAAATGCAACACTTCATGAAAGGTCACCTAATAACTGCTTTGGAAACTTCAAAGGCATTTTGGTCAATTTAGATGGCAAAATTAGACTTCAAGGTCTTCATCAAAGTTATAGTTATTAGCTTTCCATAGCCTCTTAAATCATTTCTATCCGAGTTGTGTAGAGGAAGTTATGACCAAAATATTGTAGACTATTCATGAAGGATCCTGTCTTTTAGTATGTGCCGACTCGACACCAACTCATCTCTCATTTATCAACTCGGCATAGCAAGCCTTGGTGCCGACTTAGCACTAACTCAATTGAAGGGTGCCGACTCGGCACCAGTGCTTTCTAAATTTTGCTTTCTTTTATACTTGACTCTTCTAGGAACCTCCAATTCTTCCCTTAACCTACTAAAACTTTATAAAATACTATCAAAACCATCAGGTTAAGGAGAAATCTTGAGAAAATGTTAGTAAAATAAATATTAAGGGAATAAAACACAAAACACATTATAATATACTAAACATATACCTAAAAAGCAACTAAAAAGCACTTGAAATAACACTAAATGCATACCATTTTACATCACATCACTTCTTCTTTAGTCACACTATATATGAATATTGTCCTAGGCTCTCTTATATAGCACGTCACCATTTGGTATGAAACCAGCAACTAGTTGCCTCAAAGTTCTCCTATCGGCCTTAGAGGCTCCCTTTGGGTACTTGCCATTCTGAATATAGTTGAGGATGTTCCAAAACCAAGGCTTAGTGTCAGCCAGCTGAAGGTTCATACATATGGTATAATACCCTGGCTACCACTTTACTTTAATGACAATAAGTCTATGTATTTCATTATCACTGATATCTATCATTAAGGGTAAGGTGGCTAAAGCATCGGCAAATAGATTCTTCACTCTTGGCAAGTAGTGGAAATAGAGTTCATAAAAATTTACTACTAGATCATTTAGGCATAATAGTAAGGAACCAAACACTTTTCTTTAATCTTCCACTTATTGAAAGCTTAGGAAACAATAAGATTAGAATCACTATAGATTTCCAAGTAGTCTATTCTCATATTTATGGCCACCTCTAAACCAATGATGCATGCTTTATATTCTGTTTCATTATTGGTTACCTTAAAGGCCAATTTGATTGTCATGGGCAGATGAGCCCTTTTTAGAGTGACAAGAATTATGCCAGCTCTATAGCCTTTATGTTAGAGGCACCATGGAAGAATAGCTTCCATACTTCAAGGTCTATGATTAGGTTGTCCTCATATGGGAACTCAAGCTCAAGTACTTCTCCTTTTACAAGGGCTGCAGCCAATTGGTCAGTAATTATGCCTTAATTTATTTAAAATATAAATCTAAAGTACTAGTGAATGGGCATTGGCATCTCCTAAGTTATTGGGAGATAATAATAGTGACATGAGAAGTTGATTTCAATCAAAGTTACAATGATACAATAGAAGTTAAACTTAGTTTGATCTAGTAAGCCTACATGATGTATATACTAAAACAATGCTAATAAAAGGCTAGTAAATGTGTATAGAATTTAGCTAGTAATGTCTAAAGTGTGTAGTAATATTAGAAGGTAGAAATATGTATACTAAAATGAAAGAAATGAAATGGAAAATGTATTAGGTTACCAAGTTTGAAATGTGTATATATGGATTTGTTAATGGGCTTTTAGACTCTAAGACCCAAGCCTATTAGATGGCTAGCCCATAAAGCCCAAGAATAGATGAACATACACTTAACTAGAGTTAGAAATAGCTAACTAAGGTTAAATGGGTGTAGGATGAGCTAGCCACAAAATTTGACTAAGAAGCCACCAAAATTAACTATGTCAAATCCTTTTCTAACTTGGATTCTTACTTTTCCTACACCAAAGTCTATATTCATTTTTTCTCTTTCCACACCATATGATGAACATCATCAACCTAGATGAGATTTTAGCCATTAAACTTAACTATATCATAGCTATCCATTTTGATTAATTCTAGCCATTGGATTGAGTGTGATTAAATCACCACCATTCAACTTGTATATATAAATAAAAAGATGTACAATTTTTTTCATTTTTGCAAAAGCTATCACAAAAACACAACTTCTAGAGAAAACACTTTCTAAATTTCTGCCACCCTCTTAAAAGTACAAATCAAGGCTTTCCAAGGTAAGGAATCATGCTCATCTGCTTCCTTCTTTGCTCTAAACATGTATTTGGTAGATTAGTTACATAATATTTCTCTTTTCTTTGACCTATATGGATTGGCATAAGAAAAATAAAACTAGAAGATATTTATTTTCCATACTAACTGATAACATATAGAATTTGGACTTGGGAACACAAAGTTTAATAAATGAAATAAGCGAGAAAAGCTTAAAGCTCATCTAAGGGAAACATAAGAGCAAGGTTTTGATCTCTCTTTGATCAGGTATAAAGGATTACTCTAAAGTTTATTTGATGTTATTTGAGGTTATTTGGGATGGAGAATAGTGGTTTGGAAGTATCAAATTGAATTATAGAAGCTTATTTCAATATTTGAAAATTTGAAGACATAACTTAAGTTAAAAGAGGAAGTTCAAGATCTAATAATTGTTTTCCATGTTTAATTAATGGTATAGGATTTTTAACATGTAAATTTCACAATTCTATGATCAATTTGAAGATTGGATAAGGAATTAATGGTTTTTCCCAAATTTTAGGGTTTATGGACAAATTGGAGATTTTTAGAATTGAACTTGAATTTATAAAATTGAAAGGGGAATTAAGCTTTAGAATGGTGTAACATGATTTGTATAATGTTAATTTCAAAATTCAATTAATAGAAATAATTTTCTCCAAATTTAATGAATTAGGTTCATTTATGGAATTGGAAGGTGAAAGTGGAATTAATCCAGTTAAATATTGGAAAATGTTTAAATTGATTCTAATTGTGTAATATGAAGTTGAAAGAGGAAATTGGGGTGAAAGGAATCCTTAAGTGAATATATTTGGCCATTAGAAAACAACTAAGGAAAAGTGTTAAAATTAGTAACAAGTATATGTATAGTGTGTCTTAGACTTAAAAGTAATAAGTTAGCACTATAATGAACAAGATAAAAGTGTTAACAAGTTAAGCTAAATTTAAACTAATGACATAACAAAGAAGTGATTAATGTGTAATTGAAATGCAAATGCATAGAATCTAAAGATAAGGATAAGGGCATTGTCCAATAGTATGAGAAGAACTGCTAGCAACAAAGCTAAATGTAAATAGGAGCAAAGGAGTCCAAGGTGAGTACTTAATAATATAATATGACATGTGCCATATTCTATGAACCATTATTGATGAAACCACTTTCATTGAATACTCTAATTCCATGTTGATCATGAATTGCCTATTGAATATTGAGCCATTGAATATGATGTTTCTTTATAGCATTTGGCCATTACGAACCCTTTCATATTGATTTCACAATATGACCATTGATGAGAACTATTGTTATATTGGCATATTCTCTATCAAACCCCCACTGTGAATATCATATGAACCTTTCTATTGATCCCTATTAATGAGCAGAAATACCCTTCTAATGTGAGGTAATACATCAGACCTTGTGCACTTGGTATAAGCATGTGAGTAAGGCAAGAGTACCCTACCTCTATTAAGGGGGAATGCCTAACTTTAAGACCTTATCAGTCTTGCATAATGTGATACATGTGAGTGAGCAAAGCTTAGGCCACCACTTTTAAATTCATATATGTGGGAAGCATTCTGCTTCCAAGAAAATACTATTTTTGCTAAAGATGTTGTTTCCATCTTAAATGAGAAATTGAATCGTTATGACAATTTTGATTAACATTGCTCTATTGTCATAATGAGCTCATCCTCATAAGGACCCACATACTCACTCAATATTATATTATAATGTACTCACTGAGCTTTATCTCATTTCTTAGTTGTTTAAATTTTTCAAGTAAGATTGGCAAGTTAGTAAGGTAAATTCCAAGCCATATTCATCCACTTGGAAGTTGCTATACTAATTTTAAGTGTTGCAAATCTTGGTTATGTGATTATGAAGACCATTGTTTTAGAGCTCTATAGTTACTAAAGGTTTAGTGCTTAAATGTTATTAGGTTTATGTGTATTGTAAATTGTATTGTAATCACTATTATAATAGTGTATTAATGTAATAACTTACACCCACCCTACGGGTTTCGTGATAATTTACTTGAATTTAGAGCTATTATGACAAGAGTGTGTGTTTTTATGAAAATTCATGTGTTATATGATTGATGAGTATGTGGCATGTTAGATTAGTTCTAATATACATAATATGAATTATTAATGTGAAATAAGTGATTTATGTGAAGTACATATGCATAAATTAATTTATTGCATACAAAGTGAATTTTCATGCGCAAAGCGATTTTTAAGCATAAAATAATTTTTATAAACATTTTAAAAATATTTTTAATTAAATATTTTCGGGTGAATTTTAATGAAAATAATAAGAAAAATATTTTACTTTTAATTATTTATAAACAGCCCATAAATAAAATTAACAGGCCCAACTCACAAAAGCCCAACACACTAAAACACTCCTAACCTAGCTCATTAATGGCAAACTTATAATTTTGCACCATAACCCTAATTCTAACCTAATATTTGGCATCCTTATCCTTTTGGCAGCCTCCATTATGTTTTCCATTAGATTTTTTATAGAAAATTATCTCAAAAACTCTCTCTCAACTAAAATTCACAAGTTGCCTCTAAATATTGCAATTTTGTGATCGTTTTCGTAAGTTTTTTTCTTCTTTCAATCTACTATTTGATTTTTATGAAACTAACCATGAGAAATCCGTATGGGGCTATATATTTAATATTTTTCTTGATTTTCAATTCAGCCTAGGTGTTTTATTTTAAGTAGAAACCAATTTTCAACCGTAAATGCCACTCTTTCTTTGCACATCTAGCAAAGGTGAACGCTAAAACTTAAAAGTTGGAATTTTCATCCATTTGCATAAATTAGGGGGGGGGGGGGGTGCCAATTTGTGTGTTGATGTATTCTAAACTAATTTTTGTTTTGTTTAGAAGAAAAATATTGGTTTAAATTATGTTTTTACAAATTACCATACTGATCGAAAAGTACGAAAAGTAAAATAATCTATGGTTTCCATCCTAAAATCTAAAAGTTAGAATTTTCATGCATGTAAAGACCCAGTTTCTATACCGTGACTATCCTAGAGTTTAGGGAGACTTAAAGTTACTTGAACCCGTAGAACACTGTTAATCTTATTAACATCTAATGTACATCCCATTTTGCAATCTTTCCCAAGATCAGAACCATATACACTTTCTACAATTTCTCATTATTATTTCAATCATTCATTCATAACCATAATATTCTAGTGCCATCTCATAATCATATTTGGAATATCATTATAAGTAATAACTAATGTTATACATACATTCTTACTTATTAGTATCATTACTTACATATAATAAGTACTATTAGTTATTTACATCAGTTTTCAAAATGACATACTTTAACACTATGCCTTAGGATACCATGGAGCTTTAGATTGTTTATCATCAAAATGGTATAGCAAGACCAAATAACACTTTAGCAAGTCCCATGCAAGAAGTGTAGCTCAGAGTTACCTTGCTAATGGGACACCTCAACCTGGAAAATCATAAGCAACTATGGGATGAGACTAGCTCAGTGAGTACATAATAATATAATTTAACATAAAGACAGTATAAATAAATCATTGCTTGGATTTTCTTAAGATAGCAAAGGTGACAATAATCAAAGTTGATCATTTTGAATTCTTGAATGTATTTTAGTAGAAATAATAATGTTTTAAAATTATAGAGCTTCACACACATAAATGTTAAAGAGTGGTAGCCTAAGCCTCACTCACTCACATATATCACATTACGCAAGACTAATTGGGCCTTGTGGTTAGGCATTCCCCCCTAACAAAGGTTGGGTACTCTCGCCCTACATACGGGCTTATATCAAGTGCATAAGGTCTAATGTTTTTCCTCACATTAGGGAGGATTTTTGCTTAGGCATGGGTATTTATAATAGGCATATTCAAGGTCCACAATGGGAATTCTTTGGATAGTATGTTGACGTCTCAATCAATCTTATTATTGAACAAACATGGAACCAAAGCAAAAGGCCCATCATGGTTTACATCACACAAGGGAGATCTGAGTTCTCAAGGGGTTTATCAACCAATAAGCAATTATATAAAAACATCATTGTCATTTCGAGTATACATTGATAAATGGTGATTCAATAATGTTTGCAAGGAAAAAGGCTTGATTACATTATATTACTAAGTACTCACCTCAAATTCTTTGCTCCTACTGATTAGTTCAAGGTCTTTCTCAGTCTTGAGCAATCTCCTTACCCTTATTTTGAAGTTCTACACCCATAACATGTCAATGACACATTAATTAGTAACCAATGGTGTTATTAATTATACTTTTCACTTGTTTTACTACTTCCACTTACACTAGGGGTATACCAATTATGTTATACATATGCTTTATTACTTTATTATTACTTCTAAAAATCTTCAAGTTGAATTCCTTATTCAATTTCATGATTCAAAGTCTATATTTCCAAATATCCTAAATTGTTCCATAAACCTGAGACAACTATTAATTTCACTTTCAAATCTCAAATTAGCTAAAAATTCATCAAATTAACACTTAGGCCATTAATTCTCATCAATTAATTTGAGTAAATCTACTCTTATTCACATAAACCCTAACTTATCCCATTTATGTTAAGTTTGGGGAAAATCTCTAATTCCTCATCAAATCTTTGAATTAGTTAAAGAAATGCAAGATTAGCATATCATATGGCATATATGATCACCTAATTGTCACTATCCAATGTTAGAATATCAAGTTCCTTCTTTGACTATCTTCATGCTTCTAAGATTTCTAAGTTTTAAACCATGTTCTCAAAAGTCATTCTAACACTTCTAATCCACTTTTCTCTATCTAAATTAGCAATAGGTACATTTAATTAGAAAAATAGGTCCTTTTATCTATCATGGCCGAATTCCCTTTTATGGTGTAGAAGAAATATTTAAGCACCTAAAACACTAAATCAACCTTAAGGTGTAAAAAGAATAAACAAATGTAATTTCTTACTTTGGTTAGCTCTAATCTACCAAGTTGTTTTTGTTACAAGTGGGTAGTGAGAACTTCTTTCTTTAGTATGGGATTTTAGTGTGGAGAGAAGTAAAAGAATGACTTCCTAACACAGTCTTGCTTATTTATGTAATAGGTTAGCTGGTGAGGATTCACCAAGCTTCATCCAATGGTTAGGAGTTATCTTAATGAATGACTAAGATTATAGTTAGTTGGATGGCTAGGATTCTCTCTACAAAGATGATGATCATTATGAAGCATTGGTGTGCCCAAAGTGAACCTAGACCTATATGTAGGAAAAGTGAGAGCTTAATTTGATTTTTGATTTTGACTTAGTCAATATGTATGGCTTACTTAGTCAAGATCCCATGACTCATTATTCTACAATATATATTTCAATGTCTTGGGCCAAACATTTAAGCTCATGTCTTTTAGTGTTCTATACTTCTTGGCCCAATGGGTCGACCTTTTGTATTGGATTTGGGACTTTGCTACTTTAAGGCCCATTAACAAGCCCATAAGCCCATTAACAAACCTAGAATTTCCTTATAACATTTATTTCTTTCCTTTCACTATAACCGTTAAATTTATGTTCATTAACTTCTTTATACTTGACACTAGTTATCATAAGAACTCTATTTAATTCATCAAACATAGTTAGTCATGATAAAGTTATGAATTATGCAAACATCCCCAATGACAACACAATGCTCCTAACCGATCCCCTTTCATTTCCTTTACTAGGCTATACCTTAATATCTAGTCTTTTAACATTACTAGTAATTAATATAAGCTATGAAAACTTGGGTATTACAATGCATATGAGAAAAGAGGGTTCTGATTTGTATATTCAGGTATTCTAAAATGATTTTTGTTATGTTTAGATGAAAAATGTTAGTTTAAATTATGTTTTTGCTTATTACTGTAATGAATAGAAAGTGCGAAAAGCAAGAAAATCCATGTTTTTCCATGATTATATGCATTCGGCCTACCTTGGGATTTTGATCCTAATGCCTATAATTTTTGTATGATATATGTTAATGATTGTTGACATATGTATATGAATGTTACATGATTTAATTGCATGTTGGTTAAAGGAGTAACTCTAGACAAAGCCTAGAGAGGTTTGGCCTACACTAGCATTTCCAAACCCTAACTACCATGTTTGATTGATATGTGTATATGATTAAGTAACATGTGAATTAGGCCTTATGATGTGTTAATGGTGAATTATTGACCTTAAATTGACTATGAGATTGATTGTATAATTTGGTCAAAGGAGATAAGCATGACACTTCTGAGGTTACTTGTTAACTTGATATATATGGAAGGTGTTAAGTGTACCAAGTTAGATATTAAATTGAATTGATATTAAGATCATGATATATTGTGTTTGGCTATAGAAAATTCTTAGTATGAGTTATTATGTGTTTTCATATGAGACTAAGAAGGCTAAGTGTGTAAGACTAAAAGTCAACATGTTATGTGCAATTGATGAGTGCACTTTTAAGTGCAACTCCAAGTATATATGAATGTTATATGTGCATGGGATAGGTATAGGATAGGATAGCATGATGTTAAGCAAATGCTAAGTATTGAATTGTAATGTAAGTTAGAGCTTAAGGATTGTTAGAAGTTCAAAGGCTACAAGCACTAGGATCTAAGGAACCATAAAGTGAGTAAACTTTATATTCATATTATAAGTACAAGTTATCATGTTTTATGAACCTTCGAGATCTTTGAAACCCAAGTTCCTTTCTATTTTCAAGTATAACTATGTGATTTTTTTTGTTAAGCTTGCATTGTCAAAGGACAATTGGTCCGAAACTACTATTGTTTATTCAATGATAAGAGAGTACCTTTGTGATTGTTGCCTTACCTTACTTTCTTTCTAGAAATACACAATTATTTATCTTCTATTCAAAAAGCTAAACTTCTATTGCTATTATGTTATGTGTGATTGCATTCTTCAATGATATTGTTACAAGTGATTGTCATTTGCTCTAGCTATGGTACCTATGAACTTTTTATGTAGAAATCCTCATGCTAATGCAGGAAATCATTGGAACCTATCCATATGGTCTTAACCTAATGGATTGGGGTAGTGTATCCACCTCAGTTAGAAGGGGTGGTTCTAACTATAGAGCCTAATCAATTTCATGCTTCTTTACAAGTTACAAGTTGGGAGTTAGAATTTGGTATATGCCACCTCTCCCTTGAGTGAATAAGGCAATACCTGTCATTCTACAAGTTACAAGTTACAAGTTGATTTCTATGATCCTTGCTAAATCACAAACCATGAATTATGAATTATGAACCCTTATAAAAGGGATATGTGTTATTGTTCAAGTTGTATTGTTTACTCATTGAGATCATCTATCTCACTCCTTTTCATTATGTGGTTTTAGGTAAGCATTATGAGGAGGCAAGGTGATAGCTAAAACAAATCTACTCCATTTGGGGGATTTTCCTTGTCTAAGTCTATTGTCATATTATGATATGAAGAGTCCCTCTTAGATGCTTTGGGAGTTTTATTTTTGGAATATTATTCATTTGATAGATTATTTAGATTCTTAACTGTTCTTTCCTTATGGATTGTGTTTAAAGTGTTTTAAAGCCAATCTTCTGCTAGTTAAAGTTTTCTTTATTATTTGCTATTTAAGTTAATGCATAAGGTTTTGGTATGATCTCTAGCAGTGTTTATTTGTGCATGAGTGGGTTCTATGGACATAGGTGACCTTATGTCTCCCTATGTTCTAGGGTCATCATTTCTCCAAAATTAGGATGTGACAATTAAGTAATGAACATTTGGATAATGACATGAAACACATATTTGGAAATTATACGAGCTAAGCATGTAAATGGTATCAGTAAGTATTTTGTAATATGTAAAATGATAAACTAGTAACAAGAAAAATAAAGAAAGGTAATCAATTTTTGATCTTGGGATGAGGTTCAATATAGTAGATGGTAAAGAATAATAAATTAATTGGAGGGGTTCTATGGGTTTAGGTGACTTTATGTTTCCCCATGCCCTAGGACCATTACGACTTATTAATGGGTCATGACACCAAGGCTAGGCATAACTATTCAGTCTGGTTATACTTAAGCTCATAAGCTAGCATATATTTACTCAAATAGTTAATAGCATTCTCTTTGTATGAGTCTGGAACATTTTGGGTAAGGATTGCACCTATGGCTTTCGAAGTAACTGATAAATAGAGCAATAATGGCTAACTTGGCATTGGAGGTTGCAGTGTCAGTGAGTTTAGGAGCTATTGTCTGATCTTGTGAAAGGCTTCTTGGCATTTTCCATTCCATTGCTTAGAGACTCCTTTCCTTAGCAGCTTGAAAATAAGCCCACAAGTATCTGCTAGTTATGCAATGAAATGACTGATATACTGTAAGTGACCTACGAAACCTCTAATTTCCTTTTCAATTTGAGGGGGCATTTTTATAATTGTATTTGACTTGGTTGGATCCACTTCTATACCTCTATGGGTAACTAAATGCCCTAGAAATACACTTTAGGAGACACTAAAAATGCACCTAGCTAGATTCAACTTGAGATTACACTGCTTAAGTCTTGAGAAAAATTTGTTTAGGGCTTCCAAATGTCCTTTAGAAGTTTTTGATTTTATAATCATGTTATCCATATACACCTTGACATCCTTATGCATCATATTATGGAAGATAGTGGTGGCCATTCTTTGATAAATTGCCCCAGCATTCTTCAAGCCAAAAGGCATTACCTGAAAATAGTAGGTGTCACACTCTGTCAGAAAGGATGTCCTTTTCTTATCCAGAGCATAGACTTGGATCTGGTTATAGCTTGTATAAAGGCTAGTTAAGAAGACTACTGATGCACTAGCCATGTGATTGATAAGCAAAGCGATATAAGGTAGAGGAAAATGATCTTTCTAGCAAGCCTTATCGAGGTCCTTATAATCAATGAACATTCAACTTTCTCTTCCTTCTTGGGTATAGGCACTATATTTGCCAACCATGGAGGGTAAGTGATGGGCTCATTAAACCTATTGTTTAGCAACTTGGTCACTTCCTCCTTAATCTTTAAAGACCATTATGCCTTCATTCTTCTCAGTTTCTATTTGACAGGCTTCATGTGTTTATAAGTCGAGATCTTATGGATCATGATGCTGGGATCTCCTCCCACCATATCCTTAGGTGAGAAACAGTTTAAGAACTCATGAACTCTTTTTATCAATGCCTATGCATCAAAATATATAGATGCATTGGTTCTTTGTCTTTTTCATTTTTTATTTCTTTTTCAGATGCTTCATTTAATGATGAGTTAGAAAAAGAAGAGCATAGAGAGTCAGGAAAGTAGGCAGAAAACTTGTTCATTTTATTGAAAATGAAAGCCCCATCATCATGGGTTACATCAATTTGAAAGGATAAGCTTAGGAAATAGCTTATAAACTCATACACAAACTCAAACTCAAAAGACTCAAAATCAAATGACTCAAATAAGGGCACAATAGGGTTAGTGCTCCTCTCGAAATACTAATTATTTAATGGTGCTTACGATGGCTGGATGAGCTTGGTGGGGTTAATTTCTCAGTGGTTTGTTATCATGTGAATAGACTCAAAAGAGAGGGCTCCATGCTTGCTTCCCATTCCTTCTCTAATGAATAGATTAGCTCATATTCCTCTAGATTGAGCTTAACATCAAAGAAAATTTTGAAACTAGGAATTAACTTTTTGGAAATAAGACAATACCAAGGCTCAAAAAAGCCATAATAGGGTTTCACAAAATAACCATTTTGTGTTTTGAAACAAGGGTACATAGGCTAATCAAAAGCCTCATCTTGCCCCTTGGTCTTGGCTCTCGGTTTGGCTTTTTCTTCCAATTCAGCAATGTCTTTTGGTTTAAGCTTATAGCCAAGACAAAAGGAGGAGTGGCATTGGGGTACTCAAGAAATTAAGTGATCCCTTGCTAGTTTCTTCTGAGCCCTAAACCTGGAAAATAATCCATTTTCTTCATTATGTTAGCTACTGCCACATTGTTATATGGATCAAATTAGAAAGGAATGAACTCTTTACCTTCCCTTTGGTTGAACTAGATAGTATCAATTAAGAAACTAAATAGAGGAATAATAGAAGGTTTGGACTTAATTTCGAACATCATAACAGAGTTTGGAATGTCACTCTTCCTATGTACATCAACTTAGACTGTTATGATATTTTTTTACCATAGGAAAATTTCAACTTCTGGTGCAAGAAGGAAGTGACTACTTTCACTTGGTGGATCCATAACCTTCCAAGAAGGAGATTGAAACAAGCCAGGATATCATTCACTTAAAATGGAATTGGCATTATCATTGATCTAATTACGACATTAAGATTTGCTACCCCAAGACTTCTCTCTTAATGTTGTCATATGCTCTCAGCATTTAGGCCAAAAGGATGAAATCTGAAGCCTCTAACCTAGGCAATTGGCCACTTTGAGTGGGCATATGTTCAGTGCGGACTCATTATCCACAACACCATAGGCACAGTTTTGCCTCGGGTTATTATTGTGATGTAAAGAGCATGGTTGTAGCTTTCCTCTCCCTGAGGGATGTCATGGTCACTAAAGGAAATGATAATGGATTTAGTCGTGTTTGTCAAGGATGCCATAAGAGTCTTAGGTGAGATGACAATAGAAGCCTAACATTAGTTCAAAGCCTTGTAAAGAGCTTGGTGATTAGGGTAAGAGGACTAGATAAGGCTCCTTATTAATCTGTTTACTCAGGTTTTCTTCAAATGTTTAAGAATGGGATCCTCTTCAAGTTCATTATGGGGTTTTAGTTTTTCAATAGAAGGAGGAACAATATGACTCATTGGATTTGGTTCTTTTGGCATGGTAAGTTAGGGTGATGGTGGAAGGACTCTCCCACTTCGAGTGATTACATCAATTCAATAATGAAGTCATTTAAATCTAGCACATAGCAATAGCCTGAAGTGGGGTAGATGAGAGTGAGAGGGTCAACTACTAGAAGAAATAAAATTAACACTTGCTTGGTGGTTAAGAAGTGGATTTGTAATGATGTTGGTCTTGGCTCTTGGAGCAATGATGTCTCCACTATCTATTAGATCTTAGATTTAATAAGTTAGAGTTTTACAAGCATCAATTTTATGTCTAAGTCCTTAGTGATAGTCACATCACTTGTTATTGTTATAGTTCTTGGGCAAAAAAATAAGAGGTGCTCTTAGCTATAAGGGTTTAACAAAATGGGCTTTCCAAGGCCTTTTTGTAGATGGTGCTCAAAAGCATTCCCAACTTAGAGAAACTTCTTCTTTCCAACCTTATAGGTTTGTGGTAGGAAATAATAATGATTTCTCCTCCATTTTGGGCAAAATGAGTGGTATAGGAAGTGATATTAGTGTTCTTGCAATATCTTAGACTTGAAGATTCATCTTTAATGACCATATCAAATCAAATCCTTGATTTTAAAAGCTTTGGCAATGAAAGCCTTGAAGTTTGAGAGATACTAGGTTTGTAAGTGAATTTGGTATTAAGGGAGGAGATTTTTCATGATAATATCATTTGATTTGGGCCATTTTTTCTCTCCACCTTCTAAGGAATGAGGTGAAGGACTCTTTTTGGCCTTGCTTAGTGATCTCCAAACCGTGATGGGTGACTTCCACTTCTACATTATAGTGGCATTACTTGACAAAAGCAGTGTAGATGCCAGATGTCATCCCATGTCTTTTTATGGTTTTGGTCGAGATCTAAGAGTCACTTGACGGCAACCCTTATCAAAGATTGCTAGAATAACTGAGTAAAGAGCTCATCATCCACACCAAATGGTCTCATTATGCCTATATACATCTTCATATGGGTTTTAGGGCAAGTTATATCATTAAATTTGTTAATTATGGGCATTTTTAAATTTTAGTGTTACCCTGTGCATTTAGGAAGAGAGCCAAAAAATCAACATCTATCATATCCTCATGCTTTTTAACATTGTTAATGGATCATTCTATGGCTTTTAATTTCTTCATTAATTTCCTAGCTATAAGGAAGCTAGAAAAGTCTCCACTTTGGAAAGGATACGAAGTGGGAGTGGAAGCAGTAGCATTTACATCTAGTGCAGGAGAATTAGGGGAGCATTGGTCATTTCTTCAACCTCATTAATGGTGGATTAGCATTAAGAGTTGAGAGCACTAGTGAAAGTGGTAGAATGAGCATTGAGAGCATTGGTAAAAGAGTCAGCTTGAGTTTTAAGGGGGTGGTGAGTGTGGTTTGGAAGGTTTCTTCTTGTTTCTTAAGGAGGCTAGTGAAGAAAGCATTCATGGCATCTTAGTTGAAAGGGTTAGAGGTGTTGGCCATAGGTAGCTTTAAAATAGAAAATAAATAGGAAACAGGTAAGAATACAAAATTATGAAAATAAAAGGATATGAATGTAAAGTTATATCAGGAAAAGGATTTCCTGCATATGGTTGGTCACTAAGTCTAAAGGTTGACAAAGTGGGTGTGTGAGGTTATTGTGTTTTGGGGTGATGGACCACTAGTTTAAAGTCTTAAGGTGTTTTAAGGGTTAACCTTATCAAGTGTTTTATGTTATGTATACATGACATGATGTATGCTAAAAAAAGTTTCATGATCATGCACATAAGAATCTTGATCATTACAATACATGGAACCTAAGGTCAAAGTGTCATGATCCACTTATTAAGCCATGACGGTCCTAAGGTATAGAGAGACATAAAATCACCTAAACCCATAGAACTCCATTTAACTTATAATCCTTTACCATTTACCATATTGAACCTTATTCCAAAATTGAAACTTGATTACCTTTCCTTATTGCCCATTGCTAGTTTATCATTTTACATATTACCAAATATTTACTTACTAATACCATTTATGTACTCAACTCATAAAATTTCCATATTTGTATTTCATGTCATTATCCAAATGTTCATAACTTAATACACTATTATAATAATAATTACAATACATATAAACCCAATAACATTTTAGTGCTAAACTTTTGCTATAGAGCTCTTAAATAATGGTCTTTATAGTTATATAACCAAGTTTCCCAACACTTGAAATTAGCAAAGCAACTTCCTAACAGAAGAATAGGGCTTGGAATTTATCTTGTTGACTCATCAACCTTACCTAAAAAATTTAAACAATGAAGGAGTGAGACAAAACTTTCTGAGTACATAAGAATACAATATGGGGTAAGTATATAGGTCCTTATCAAGATGGGCTCATTATGACAATGGAGTGATGTTAATCAAAATTGTCATTATGGATCAATTTGTCATTGAAGATAGAAACCATATCATTAGCAAAAATAGTAATCTCTTAGAGGCAGAATGCTTCCCACATATATAAATTAAAGAGTGGCGGCCTAAGCCTTGCTCACTCACATGCATCACATTACGCAAGACTGATCAGTTCTTATAGTTAGGTGTTCCCTCCTAACAAAGGTTGGGTACTCTCATCCTACCTGCAGACTTATACCAAGTGCATAAGGTCTGATGTATTACCCTATATCATAAGGGTATTTCTACTTATCAATAGGCATCCATAGAAAGGTTCATATAAAATGCACAATAGGGAATTCAATGGAAGATATGGCAATACAAGAATAATTCTTATTAGAGGTCACATTATGAAATCAATGTGGAAGGCTTATAATGGTCAAATGCCATGAAGAAATATCATATCCAACACAATATTTGATGAGCAATTCATATTCAACAAGAAATTGGGATATTCAAATAAGAATAGTTGGATCAACAATGGTTCATTTATGTTGGTCAAATTTAATACCCTAGTCTTTAAGACTAAGTATAGAGTGAGTAGGGTGTCAAACTCTAGGGAATTTGGAGAAATTTTATATTACCTGAGTAATTACTAAGATGGATAAGCAAACAACAAACAAGAAGATGTTGGTTTATTCTAACTAATCTAAAAATACTAAATTTTTATTATTACTTTAATTAATATCAACAAACAATGAATATTAGAATTACAACTCAAAATTAATTTTGAACTATAAAAGTTAACAACATATAAACACATGTAATGACTGGAGAATATAACCAATAATTCTTAAAGGAAACTCTCATTGTCAATTAAGAGTATTTTAATTTAGAGTCTATAAGCATTCTCATGTCATTATAGAGATAAACTAAAATCATTAAGTTCAATGCCAATTCTTTAACCCCTTAAAGTGGATTTCTTGTCTCCAAGTACTTTCCTATCCTTGGAGTAATTTCAATTGCATTTCCACCAAAATGCCCCAACTCTCATTGTGAATAAAATGATTAATAAGTTATGTATGGTGATCAAGCATACATAACACAATGTAGGACTCAATTGAAACTAAATCACTCATACATATTAAGAATGTAGTTCATAAAATTAATTCATCATTGTAATTCTAACAACCTATTAGCTTAAGTACATGGTAAAATATAACATATAAATAATGCAAGCATTCATTATTAAATAGTAAAATAAAAAATAGAAGAAAGGAAGAAAGATTGATGAATGAAAACTCCTTTATTTTTCAGGAAATTACTTACACAATTCTTGACCTTGAAGTACCTTTTAGAAGGACACTTGTTATAAACCAAGCACTTTATTCTAATAAGGTGTTTACAAGGATTTTAAGTAAGTTTTTCCTATATAATACCATAGCATCTCATACCCAAAATAAAGCCAAATCAAATATTTATAGGCCCCAAGGTGTCCCAAAAAGTGCCCCTTTGAAAAAGGTGTCAAAATGAAAGGGCACCTTGAAAAGATATAGTAACCACCCTGTCATGAGTCGGCACCAACTGTGATGACTGGTGACATTCCCTCACTGTCATGACTCGGCACTAATGGCCATGAGTCGTGACAACCTTGAAATCCTTTCCTTGGTTTGTCTTTGCTCCTAAGTTTGGCACTTGGTTCCATTTTGGTCCTTAGTTTCCATTTTCAATCAAAATCATCTTCTTACACCTATATTATCCTATAACACTCAAACAAAAGATCAAACACACCCTAGCATAGAAAATTAACACAAAACATACATGCATTCAAACAAAATAAGTAAAGATATTATTAGTTTGGTTATGCCATTTTGCATCATATCAAACTACTCCATACTTAGACCTTGCTTGCCCTTAAGCAAGAAGAAAAGATAAAAGAGAAAAATAATGTAGTTAACTTTTCCAAAATAAATGTAGCAATTTTACTAAGTTAACTTTGAGTCATACAAAGAGTATAGTACTAATGTATCAATGAAACAATTTTAAATACCCAACAATGGTAAAAGTGACAAGTCTTATAGTATAAGCCCTAAGTTTGTCTAATTATCTCATTACTATCATAAACAAAGTCATAATTATAAAGTCAATGTCCTAACCATACTTTTCTAGTCAAAACATCCATTCATTAAGTCAAGAATTCTAAAGATATAAATAGCCTTTAAGACATAAGTTGCGAACAAATATATCTAGTATCATGGCATTTTTGGACACTTTTTATTTTTACTTTACTTCTTTCTTTTTATTTATTTATTTATTTTTGTAGTATTACCATGTATGTTTTTTGAATTGAATGCAACTAAGGAGCATACTCATTTGCACACAACTTACTCAACATACATATATTCACTAGTGAAGATTGTTCATACTTTTGTTTTTTTTATGTGTCCCCTCATCCATTATTGACTAGATGCATTACTCATATTATGGCTATAGTTTCCCTTAGGCAAATTAAATCCCTAAAAACCAAAACTTAAATCCTTACAATTTTAGCATTTAAGCATAGTTAGGAAGTTGACTACATAATTTTTAAACTTTGAAAATAATAAAAACGAGATAAAAAGACAAACTCAAAACAAATGCTACAAAAGACTTAAAAATTTTACCAATTGGGCATACAATTATTCATTAAATTACTATAAAGTAACTTCTTAACAAAACTTAAAATGACTCTAAGTAAGATACTACTAAAGAATATGGGGAAAAGTTAAGTTTGAAAGTTAAAATTTTGAAAATTTTGATGCAAAAGGCAAAGACTAAACTAAGAAAACAAACATGCAAAGCAAATAAACAAACACACAAAGCAAAGCAAATATAATTAAAATCCTACTTCTATCCCTCCCCCATACTTAAAATTCACATTGCCCTCAATGTGAAACCCAAAGAAAATAAAGTAAAGGAAAGGATAGAAGAAACTCTCTCATATTCATTGTGGTGAAGGAGATGGCGGTGGAGACCAAATGATATGGCTGGATTTCTCAAAGTGTTGTTCCATCTTGTATTCCATCTTATATTGCCTCCAATTCATTTGATGGTTCCATGTCTCTATATTCCCCAATTGGCATTGCCTTGCCCTTTGGTTTTCCAATAGTTGCTCCAAAATGCTAGCCTCCCCACTTGATGAGCCACCATACCTACTAGGCTCATGCATAAGCATTAGAGGTGTATGGATTTATTCCTTCTCTCCTTCAGGCTCTCCTCCTTAATTCTCCTCTTCTTCCTCATCATCATTGATCCTTTGTGCAAGCTCTTTCCAATAAGACCTATTGTGTCATATTGGGGAATCTAGCCTTGTAAGTGGATGCTAAGTCTTCAATTTCTTGTTCCTCTTATGGTCTTGAAGATGTAGAGCCCTTTGTCTTACCCATTTGGAATATTTAAAATGAAAGTTGCAAATTAAAAGTGAAAATTGATAATGATTGGTTAAAGAAGAAGAAGAAGAAGAATGCTTTTATAGATGAAAATTTAATAAGGGAATAAAAAGTAGTTAAGAGAATGCTTTGGTAATATGTGTTAAAAGACCTTGGGAATGATTTTCTAAAAAAGGGGTGTGATTAAATGCTATATATAGAGTATAGGTGTAAGTTATGAAGTGATAAGTCATGACCTTTCTTGGGAAGAGTCATGACTCTTCACTCAAAACTTGATTCAAATTTGAATTTTGAAAATGTGATTTGACCAAAATTGAAGATAAATCAATGCATTAAAGATAGAAGAATAATAATTAGTAATAAAAAACAAACTAAAACAATCAAATAAATGAAATAAAAAATTAAAAAATATAGAAAAATTACAAAATCTATGTTGTTGGCTGGTCACGAGTCAGCACACTGGGCATGACTCAGTACCAGATCATTTTGTCACGAGTTGGCACCAAGGGGCACAACTGAACACGCAAATTTTTTTTTAAATGAAAGAAAACTTACCATGCTACATTTAAAGGTCTATAGCTTGACCATACCTTTGTCAAACTAAGGTGTGGAGAGAGGTATTGACCTTGTTTGATCAATTGCTTCATCAATTAAGTACGGCTTGAGACGATGTCCATTAACCTTAAAAGTTTCTCCTTTGTCATTAGCAATTTCAATAGTTCCATAGGGATGAACTTTTATAACCTTGAAAGGACCTAACCATCTTAACTTCAACTTTCCAGGAAACAATCTTAACCTTGAATTGTAAAGCAAAACAAGTTCTCCCTCATGAAATTCCTTATTAACCAAATGCTTATCATGCCATAATTTAGTACTATCCTTATAAAATTTTGCATTTTCATAGGCATTCATTCTTAATTCCTCTTTATCAAGTCTTGATAGATGATCTGCAATGAGGTTCTCATTTCCTTTCTTATCCCTCACCTCCCAATCAAACTCTTGAAGCATTAAAATCCACTTTAGGAGCCTAGGTTTTGCATCCTTCCTACCTAGAAGATATTTGAGAGCAGTATGGTCTGAATAAACAGTTACTTTTTGCCCCATAAGATATGTTCTAAATTTGTCAAATGCATAAACAATACCAAGTAACTCTTTCTCCGTGGTGGTATAATTGATTTGAGCATCATTAAGTAATTTGATAGCATAGCAGATCACATAAGGCTTACCTTCTTTCCTTTGCCCTAAAACAGCCCCTATTGCAAAGTGATTTGCATCACATATAATCTCAAATGGTTGCTTCCAATTTGGCAATTGTAAAATAGGTGCTGATATAAGAGCCTTCTTCAAGGTTTCAAAGGCTTCCACACATGGCAAAATATCATTCGTACTTCTACAATGCTTCATAATGGCTAAATTAAACAACAAAACAAAAATAAAATAAATGAGAAAAAAAAAATAAAAATCAGAAAATAAAAACCTAAAACAACTTTTCACTACTCTAAGTTAATAAAAATTCTAATCAAATTCCTTGGCAACGGCGCTAAAATTTAATGTGGGTCAAATTTAAGACTCTAGTCTTTAAGACTAAGTATAAAGTGAGTAGGGTGTCGAACTCTAGGGAATTTGGAGAAATTTCATATTAACTGAGTAATTACTAAGATGGATAGGCAAACAACAAACAAGAAGATGTTGGCTTATTCTAACTAATCTAAAATACTAAAGTTTTATTATTACTTTAATTAATATCAACAAATAATGAATATTAGAATTACAACTCAGAATTAATTTTGAACTATAAAAGTTAACAACATATAAACACATGCAATGACTGGAGAATACGACCAATAATTCTTAAAGGCAACTCTTATTGTCAATTAAGAGTATTTTAATTTAGATTCTATAAGCATTCTCATGTCATTATAGAGATAAACTAAAATCATTAAGTTCAATGCCAATTCTTTAACCCCCTCAAAGTGGATTTCTTGTCTCCAAGTACTTTCCTATCCTTTGAGTAATTTCAATTGCATTTCCACCAAAATGCCCCAACTCTCATTGTGAATAAAATGATTAACAAGTTATATATGGTGATCAAGCATACATAATACAATGTAGGGCTCAATTGAAACTAAATGACTCATGCATATTAAGAATGTAGTTCAAAATAATTAATTCATCATTGCAATTCTAACAACTTATTAGCCTAAGTACATGGTGAAATATAACATAGAAATAATGTAAGCATTCATTATTGAATAGTAAAATAAAAAATAGAAGAAAGGAAGAAAGATTGATGAATGAAAAATCCTTTATTCTTCAGGAAATTACTTGCACAATTCTTGAACTTGAAGTGCCTTTTGGAAGGACACTTGTTACAAACCAAGCACTTAATTCTAATAAGGTGTTTACAAGGATTTTAAGTAAGTTTTTCCTATGTTATAGCATAGCATCTCATACCCAAAATAAAGCCAAACCTAAGTATTTATAGGCCCCAAGGTGTCCCAAGAAGTGCCCCTTTAAAAAAGGTGTCAAAATGAAAGGGTACCTTGAAAGGGTATAGTAACCACCTATCACGAGTCAGCACCAACTATGACGACTGGTGACATTCCCTCACTGTCACGACTCGGCACTAATGGGCACAAGTCTTGACAGCCTTGAAATCCTTTCCTTAGCTTGTCTTTACTCCTAAGCTTGGCACTTGGTTCCATTTTGGTCCTTAGCTTCCATTTTCAATCAAAATCATCTTGTACACCGATATTATCCTATAACACTTAAACAAAAGTTCAAACACACCTTAGCATAGAAAATTAACATAAAATCTGCATGCATTCAAACAAAATAAGCAAAGATATTATTAGTTTGGTTATGTCATTTTGCATCATATCATTCATAGAACATGGCATATATCATATTATATTATTAAGTACTCACCTTAGACTCCTTTGCTCCTATTTACATTTAACTTTGATGCTGGTAGTGCTCCCGCACTCTTGGACAATGTCCTTGTCATTGTCTTTAGATTCTACACATTTGCATTTCAATTACACATTAATCGATTCCTTGTTATGACATTAGCTTAACTTATTAACACTTTTATCTTGTTCATTGTATTACTAACTTATAAATTTTAAGGTCAAGACACGCTATACATATACTTATCACTAATTTTAACATTATCCTTTAGTTGTTTTCTAATGGCAAATATATTCACTCAAGGAAAGATAATTTCTTTCCTCCCAATTTCACATTTTAATTTCATATTAATTAATTAGAATCAATTTAAATAATTTTCAGTATTCATTGGAATAAATTCTACTTTCACCTTCCAATTCCATAATTCAACCTAGTTCATTAAATTTGGGGAAAATTATTTCTATCAATTAAATTTTGAAATTAACATTATACAAATTATGTTACACCATCCTTAAGCTTAATTCCCCCTTCAATTCCATGAATTCAAGTTTAGTTCTCAAAATCCCAATTTGTCCATGAACCTTATAATTTGGAGAAAACAATTAATTCCTTATCAAATCTTCAAATTGATCATAGAATTATGAAATTTGCATGTTAAAATGTCTATATTAGCAATTAATTATGGAAAACAATTATTAGATCTTAAACTTCCTCTTTTAATCTAAGTTAAGTTTTCAAAATTTCAAGTGTTGAAATAAGCTTCTATAATTCAATTTGACACTTCCAAACCACTCTTCTCCATCCCAAATAACCTTAGATAACATTAAATAGATTTTAGAATAATCCTTTATACCAAATCAAAGATAAGCTAAGACCTTGCTCTTATGTTCCCTCAGATGAGCTTTATGCTTTTCTTGCTTATTTTCACTTGTTAAATTTTGTGTTCTCAAGTCCAAATTCTATATGTTATCAATTAATATGCAAAAAAAAATAAAAACTCCTATTTTTATTTTTCTTATGCCAATCTATATAGGTGAAAGAAAAGAGAGATTTTTGTAACTAATTCACCAAATACATGCTTAGAACAAAGAAGGAAGAAGATGAGCATGATTCCATACCTTGGAAAGCCTTGATTTGTACTTCTAAAAGGGTGGCCAAAATTTAGAGAGTATTCTCTCTAGGAGTTGTGTTTTTGTGATAGCTTTTGCAAAAATTAAGAAAATTATACATCTTTTTGTTTATATATGCAAGTTGAATGGTGGTGATCTAATCACACTTAATCCAACGGTTAGGATTTAACAAAAATGGATGGCTATGATTTAATCATGTTAAGTGGCTATGATCTTATATAGGTTGATAATAAGCATCATATGGTGTGAAAAGAAAAAAAATGAATGTAGACTTTGGTGTAGGAAAAGTGAGAATTCAAGTAGGAAAAGGATTTGTCTTAGTAAAAAATGGTGGCTCCCAAGTCAAAGTTTGATGGCTAACTCATCCTACACCCATTTAACCTTGGTTTGCAATTTTTAACTCTATTTAAGTGTATTTTCATCTATTCTTGGGCCTTGTGGGCTAGCCACCCAATGGACTTGGGCCTTAGGGTCCAAAAGCCCATTAACAAATCCATATATGCAAATTTCAAACTTGATAACTTAATATGTTTTCCATTACATTTCTTTTACTTTAGTATATATATTTCTACCTTTTGATATCACCACTGTCATGACCCAATTATTAAGCCCTGGCAGTCTTAGGGCATAGGGAGACATAAAGTCACCTAAACCTATAGAACCCCATTTATCTTATAATTCTTTACCATGTTGAACCTTATCCCAAGATAAGAACATGATTACCTTTCCTCATTACCTCTTTTTAATTTATCATTTTACATATTACAAAATACTTACTAATACCATTTGCATACTCAACTCTTATAGTTTCCAAATTTGTATTCCATGTCATTACCCAAATCAAATACTCATTACTTGATACACTATTATAATAGTAATTACAATACAATTTATAGTACATATAAACTCAATAATATTCTAGTGCTAAACCTTCAGTAATTATGGAGCTTAAAAACAATGGTCTTTTTAATCATATAATAATCATAACACTTGAATTTAGCAGAGCAACTTCTAAGTGGAAGAATAGGGCTTGGAATTTACCTTGTTGACATGTCAATCTTACCTAAAAAATTTTAAACAACTAAAGAATGAGATAAAGCTCAGTGAGTACATAATAATACAATATATATGGTGAGTATGTGGTCCATTATTAGGATGGCTCATGGTGACAATGGAGTGATATTTACCAAAATTGTCATTATGAATAGATTTCTCATTTAAGATGGAATCAACATCTTTTAGCATAAATAGTAATTTCTTGGAAGTGGAGTGCTTCCCACATATATAAATTTAAGATTGGCAGCCTAAGCCTTACTCACTCACATGCATCACATTATGCAAGACTGACCAGGTCTTATAGTTAGGCTTGCCCCCTAATAGAGGTTGGTACTCTTACCCTATTGGCAGTCTTTTACCAAGTACACGAGGTTTGATGTATTACCCCACATCTGAAGGGTATTTTTGCTTATCAATAGGCATCAATAAAATGGTTCATATAAGGTTCACAATAAAGAATTCAATTATTACATTATGAATTTAACATGAAAGGTTCACAATAGTCAAATGCCATCAAGAAATATCATATTAAATAGCTCCATATTCAATAGGCAATTCATGTCCATCATGGAGTTGGAATATTTCAACGATAATGGTTTGAACAATAAAGGTTTAAAGAACATGAGACATGTCATATTATATTATTAAGTACTCACCTTGGACTCTTTTGCTCCTATTCAATCCTTGTCTTTAGATTCTACACATTTGGATTTTAATTACATATTAATCACTTCTTTGTTATGTCATTGGCTTAAATTTAGCTTAACTTGTTAACACTTTCATCTTCTTCATTATTGTACTAACTTATTACTAATTTTAACACTTTCCTTAATTATTTTCCAAATAGCTAAGATTATTCACTTTATGGAAAGATAATTCCTTTCCTCCCAATTTCACATGTCAATTTCATATTACTCAATTAGAATCAATTTAAATGATTTCCAATATTTGATGGAATTAATTCTACTTCTACCTTCTAATTCCATACATGAACCTAGTTCATTTAAATTTGGAAAAATCATTTCTATCAATTGAATTTTGTAATTAGCATTATACAAATCATTTTGTACTATTCTTAAGCTTGATCTCCCCTTCAAATACATGAATTCAAGTTTAATTCTCAAAATTTTCAATTTTTCCATAAACACTAGAACTTGGGGAAAACCATTAATTCCTCATCCAATCTTTAAATTGATCATGCAATTATGAAATTAGCATAACATAAAAACCTATGTGATCATTCAATTGTCAATATCTAGTATTAGAACATCCAGTTCCCTTTTAGACTAAATTTATGCTACTAAGACTTTCAAATATTGAATCAAGCTTTCTTAATTCATTTTAACACTTCCAAACCATTTTCCTCCACCCAAAATAACCTTAGATACCTTTAAATAGAATTTAGAATACTTTCTTCACAATTTCATTAAAGTGTTTAAACATGCTTCCTAGTGCACTTTGATGGGTTTCATGCTTTCCTTGTTTATTTTGTCATGCTAAACTCTTAGTTCTCAAACCCAAATTTACATATTTCTACCTTCTAGTATCACTACACAATCTACACATTGCTAGATAAATTATATATGCATTATAATGTACATTTACTAGCCCTTCAATAGCATTATTTAGGTATGCACATCCAATAGGCTCATTGGGTCAAACTAAGTTTGACTTCTATTGTACCATTGTAACTTTGATTGAATTCAACTTTTCATATCACTATTATTACCTCCCAATGACTTGGAAGATGCTAATGCCCATTCAGTAGCATTTGAGATTTGCATTTCAAGTAAATAGTTAGCATAGTCATATTAAGTCAAACTCGGTTTAACTTTCAGTTTATCATAAAAGTGCTTATCAAAATTAATTGCATTCATTACTTATTGTCATATTATTTATTAAAATTACTTCTTATGATATCCTTATGATTTTTAATATGCTAGAAAGGCCTTGAACATGGTGTCACCATTACTAACTCTAATAGGTTAGGGAAATCTTGGGTATTACATTCTATCCCTCTTTAAAAAATTTGTCCTTGAACTTTCAAAGCAGATACTCTTGATTCATAAGGCAAATAATAATACTTAGGATAAATATCTCAATTGTTTTCTCATACATATTTATCATCCCTATGAATTTTCTATCATTTTCTCATTATCTTAGTTATGCACATCTTTCTATTAACTCCATTTTAGTAACAACTCTTATAACATAAGATTCATTATGATATTTATGTTTCCTTGATTCCTAAACCATTAGACATGCATTATTTTTTGTCCCTTCACTTTGTATACTATAAGTCTATTGTCTTATGTCAACCTTATTATGGTTTAAGAATTCTCAGGCTAATACAAACACTTTAGAATTCCTTAATTTCACAACTCTTTGAGACACTTCATCTTGCATTATAGTATTTAAGTCACTACACATATATCTTTTTATTCCATTCTACAACTCTAAAGGAGTGAATTAAAATGCTATAATCCTATGTCTAGTGGTCATGGTCACTTTTGATATTCATTACAATTTACCAATATCAATACTTTAGACAAATCATTTCTATTTCTTTTCTTCTCACTTACTATTGAAGGATTCCTTCCACATTTAAATAAATCCTTAATCATACATTTCTATAAGGAATTGATTATTTATTTTATCAAACCAAATTTTCAATCAATTTATTTTTTGTTATAGATATGTTAAGATCATTACTTTATCATCTTCTAAACATATACTAAACATATAGAATGTACATAGTTATGTATAAATGAGAAACATAACAAAGCTTACCTTAAATCATTCATTAACTTATATGTCATATCTCTATATACCAATTCCATAATTTTACATCAAATCTTTATAATGTTATAGCATCTCAACTCACCATAATAGATATTCTTAGATTCTTTATTATTACTAATTATCTTAACTACTCCAGAGTTCAATATTCTTATCATTCTCATACTTGCTCTTATATACATGCCTATATACACACCCAGCAGTTGAATTTATAGTTATTTCCTTATACGAGTAGTTCATCTTTGTCATTCCCTCACTTATGAGTATTGTTCTTGTAACAACCCATACCCATCCTAGGAGTTTCGTGACAAATTGTTTGACTTTAGAACTATTATGACAAAGTGTGTGCTTTTACGAAAATTCATGTGTTATGTGATTGATGACTGTATGGCATGTTAGATTAGTTTTAATATGCATAATATGAATTATTAATATGAAATAAGTGATTTATGTGAAGTGTATATACATAAAATGATTTATTGCATACAAAGTGTGTTTTCATGCACAAAGTGATTTTTAAGCATAAGATAATTTTTATGAGCATTTTTAAAATATTTTTAAATAAATATTTTAGGGGGGGGGTTTAATGAAAATAATAAGCAAAAAATATTATTTTTAATTATCTATAACTAGCCCATAAATTAAATTAAAAGGGCAAACTCACCAAAAGCCCAACACACCAAAACAATCCTAACTTAGCTCATCAATAGCAAACTTGTAATTTTGCACCATAACCCTAATATTAACCTAAAATTTGGCCCTTCCATCCTTTTGGCAGCCTCCATTCTAATTTTCTTTAGATTTTTACAAAAAAATTCTCCCCAAAACTCTCTCTCAACCGAAATTCATAAGGTGCCTTCAAACCTTGCGATTTTGTGATTGTTTTCATAAGTTTTTCTCTTCTTTCAATCTACTATTTGATATTTTTGAAACTAACCATGAGAAATCCATATGCGCCTCTATATTTACTATTTTTATTGATGTTTGATTTGGCCTAGGTGTATTAATTGAAGGAGAAACTGATTTTCAATCATAAACACAATCTTTCTTTGCACATCCACCAAAGGTGAACCCTAAAACCTAAAAGTTGAAATTTTCATACAATTGCGTAAGGGGAAGGGTGCCAATTTGTGCATTAATGCATTATAAAATGATTTTTGTTATTTTTAGATGAAAAATATTGGTTTAAATTATGTTTTTGCATATTATTATAATGACCGAAAAGTGGAAAAAGTAAGAAAATCCATGATTTCCACCTAAAAATCTAAAATTGGAATTTTCATGCATATATTCTAAAGGGGGTTCCGATTCCTACATATTGTTATTCTAAAATTATTTTTTGTATGTTTAGATGAAAAATATTGGTTTAAATCATGCATTTACATATTACTATAATGATCGAAAAGTGTGAAAAGCAAGAAAATCCATGGCTTTCCATGGAAACACATATTCAGCCTACTTTGGGATTTTGACCCCAATATCTATAATTTTTGTAATATATATTTTAATGATGGTTGACATATATATATGAATGATACATGATTTAATTGCATGATGATTGAAGGAGTAACTCTAGACAAAGCCTAGAGAGGTTCAGCCTACACCAGGGTTTCCAAACCCTAACTACCATGTTTGATTGATATGTGTATATGATTAAATGATATTTGAATTAAACCTTATGATGTGTTAGTTATGAATTAATGACCTTAAATTGACTATGAGATTAATTGTATAATTTGGTCAAAGGAGATAAGCATGATACTTTTAAGGTTATTTGTTAAGTTGATATATGTGGAAGGTGATAAGTGTAACAAGTTAGATGTTAAATTGAATTAATATTAAGATCATGATATATTGTGTTTGACTTTAGAAAAGTCTTGGTGTGAGTTATTATGTGTTTTCATGTGAGCCTAAGAAGGTTAAGTGTGCAAGATTAAAAAGTCAACATGATATGTGCAAATGATGAATGCACTTCTAAGTGCAACTCCAAGTATATATGAATATTATATATGTATGGAGTAGTTATGGGATAGGTAGCATATGTGAGCCTTGCTCAAGCACCATTCCAATCCACTAAAGGGAATCAAAATGCTCATTTGGGAAAGAACTCGCGGGGAAGCCCTCGGACTTATCTTTGATAGGTTTGAAAATTATTTCTTAGAGTCTCCACCTTAATTTATTTTTATTTGGGAAAATATAAGGAAAAACCCATTTGACTCCAATTATTACCCAAGGGAAAAAGATCACTAGCCTTGAAACCAAAGAAGATGCGGGGGCTAGGTTTTCAGTTTATTTTAACAAAATAAGTTTGGTCAAGTAATATAAAAGTAACTTTAAATATATTTCATGAGCAATTAAAATGCATGAACAATTTATAATATGCATGATCATTCAATTCATCTATTTCAACAATAAAGTAAAAACATAGTTAAGGTTCAAAATAAGAGAAAGTTAATATTACAAGAAAATTCCAAACTTAGGGGATACCTCTTCTACCCCTTATTGGTTTTAGGGAAGTCACATTTCCCTAAACTAAAACAAATATCAAAGCAAACGAAAGCAAAATAAAAATAAGTGAAGAAGGTGATAGGGGGAGAGTTGGTTAGTTTTAATTAGATTTGATGCTTGAACTAAGCATGCCTACATATCCCTTTGAATGGGAATTAGAACCCATGCAATTCTCCCTTCTTGCTAATTTCTTATCTGTTTTTCGTGATTTTAGTTGCATTGTACTCGTTGCTCATTTTTGGATGATTTAAAAGGGTTCAAATGTCAAAAAGAAATGTTTTGATTTTCCCATTTTGAGAGTTTTTGACTTCTAAAGGTTTGTTTACTGAGCCTAAGTGCTTCTAAGATTCAAACACATACTGGAATGTGCAAAATTAAGGGTTCACAGTTGCTCTTTTGTTAGAATTATCTTTACCTAAAAGGCAATTCTGATTACAGTGAACCTGAGGATGGGAGATGGTAAAAGGAACCAAATTGTGTCTAGCTCAAAGTTTAGACATTTGGATGAGAGGTGTGGTTGAATTTTAAGGAAGTTGCTCCCAATATATTTGGAAGATCTGTCAATTGGTACCATTTCGTATTTGTCCTTTTTAGTAAGAGCTAAAGTGGTGTTCCTGTCTAGTAGGAAAGAAAGTGACCCAATCTAATAAGAATTAATAAAATGGTGATCCTATCTGGTAGGAAAGAAGACGACCCTGTTTGGCAGGAATTGATAAAGTGGTGATCCTATTTTGTAGGAATTGGCAAAAAGGTGATCCTGTCTGGTAGGAATCGATAAAAGTGGTGATCATGTTTGGTAGGAATGATGAGATGACCATCCTATCTAGTAGAAATTGCAAAGATAACTGTCCTGTTTGGTAGGAGCAGTCAATTCTGGTGGGAATGAAAAGTGGTGATCCTATTTGGTAGGATTAAAAGAATGACCATCCTGTCTGGTAGGAATAGTAAAATAACTATCCTATCTGGTAGGAACAGTAAAAGTAGTAGTCCTTTTTGGTAGGAATGAAAAGTGATGATCCTATTTGATAGGATTAAAAGGATGACTATCCTATCTGGTAGGAATGGTAAAGTAACTTTCCTGTTTGGTAGGAATGATGAGATGGCCATCCTGTCTAGTAGGAATGGTAAAGATAATTGTCCTGTCTAGTAAGAATAATAAAAGTAGTCGTCCTTTATAGTAGGAATGAAAAGTGATGATCGTGTCTAGTAGGATTAAAAGGATGACCATCCTGTCTAGTAGAAATGGTAAAGATGATTGTCCTATTTAGTAGGAACAGTAAAAGTAATGATCCTTTTTTGGTAGGAATGAAAAATAATGATCCTGTTTGGTAGGACAAAAAAATGACCACCTTGTCTGTTAGGAATGGTAAAGATAACTATCCTATCTAGTATAAACAGTAAAAGTAGTGGTCCTAAGATTTAGATTGATTTTTGAAAATGATCTTGTAATATCCCAATCCGATATAGGATATATGTACAGTATACGAATGAAAATACCCATTTAGCATCGTAATACGTGGCCCAATTGAAAATGAATATTTTTAAATACTCAAATGATTTGAATATAAATGTTTTAAAGTAATAATTTTATATGGAAAATATTTCCCTTTATTGTTATATTTATATTGATATTCAAAATTATCGATATTTATAAATTTCCATTTGAATATTGATATTGATATTGATATTTATTTATATCATTATTGATATTGATATTGATAAGCTAAACTCATATTGATATTTAATATTATATATATGATTTATAAATATTGTTATATGAGTATTCGAAATAGTAGAAAATTATTTCAAATTTAAAATTGATACTTGAAAGGATATTGATTTATTATATTATTATGTTAATATTTTTAAGAGAATATTTTATTAAATGAATTATTGATTTATTAGTTACCAAATTGATAAAATTTTAAATTAAAGAAATTGGAAATTTTATTATAAAATATAGAAATTTATGTAATTAATATTTGAAGTTATATATTATAATTTTTATATTATAATTAATGGATAATATGATGAAATTAATATTTTGGTTAAAATTATTGTTTTAGAATTTATATGACAAACATTATTATTATTATTGTTATTATTATTATTATTAAAGTTATTAAAGTTAGTATATATATATATATATATATATATATATATATATATATATATATATATATATATATATATATATATATATATATATATATATATATATATATATAAGAAAAAAAAATGAAATCAAAGTCGATATAGCCCATATGGGTAGAAGCAAGAAGAAGGAATAGAAGCAGAGAAGCAAAGGAAATGGATAGAGGTGTAGAGAGAGAGAGAGAGAGAGAGAGAGAGAGAGAGAGGGCGAGCAAGGGACTGCACACCAGACCGCCGCCATCCAGCCACTGCCAACCGACACGCGCCGTACTAGAGGAAGCGTGCCCGCTGCCCCATCGACAGATAGAAGCCCGTTGCCCACAGCCGCCGGATGGCGGTGTACGCCCCTTCCAAAGAGCTGCCGGCCGAAACTTCTAGGCCGTTTTTCAATGACTTTATGATCTTTTTTTATAACAAAATTGGTATGGTTGAATCCCTTGTGATTCCAACTTCGATTTAGTATATTGATTACTAATTTTAGATAACCTTTTTATTGATCAAAATTCGGCAACATCAACGGTTGCCGATGTCATTGATGACTGTTTCCAGTGGACTACGAAAGATGAAAGTTATATTCGGACTCCTCACATCATAAGCTAACCGATGATATCCTCATATCGTGATTTGGTTGTCGTGGGAATTTTTCGACGATCGGATTCCGGCGACCTCCGAAATCGGCAAATTTGGACAAAAGCTCTAACTCATTAAACCGAGCCATATGGTATAAATCCCGACTTCTAATGGTGCATAGATAGTGAATTATGATTTTATTTATAAGAATTTAGGTAAATAGTTTATTGGAATTAAGTGATCAAATGAGATAATTGAATCGAATTAATTGTTATTTATATGATTATGGAGTATTGTTGATAATTAAATTGAAAGATTGAAGTGAAATGTTGAGATTAGAATTGATTTAATTGAATTAAATTATTTGGAAGAATGAAGTGAGAAGTGGATATTGGTATTGATTGAATTGAATTAGTGGTTATTAGCATGATAATGAGGAATGAAATGTGCGGATGCGATTAGTGTATTGAAGGTCCGGGTTAGACTATTTGATTGTGATATTGTGGATAATTTGAATTTATGGAAATGTTGGTGGAAATTGCTTAATCGATTTTACTTGAATAATGTGAAGATTGAAATGTGAAATTGGAAGAAAAGAGAATTATTCTTTTTAAGTAACTTATTGGGAAACAACTAGAGAAAT
>CANTUT010001412.1:185000-210000 GCA_947687605.1 Reutealis trisperma
GCTGCTTGCTGCCCCACAATGGCATTCCTCCCACCGTGCAATGTTTCATCGAAATTTTAATGGGCCAAGTATCTTTGATTTTCTTCATATAGTAAAGTAATTTAAGCAATTTAACAAGGGTGTTATGGTAATAAGGCTATTGAGAAGGTATATGGGACACTAGTATTATATGTTTCCTTGACTATAATATAAGAGATATCTAAGAGATGGGGAATTGATTTATGACATATATGTGCAAATGATTAAATTATAGGTTACATGGTTGGATGAAATGACTATAGGAAATTGTTAGAAGTTATGAACCATTAAAGTTATAAAATGAAGGATAATACTCAATAGTGATTGAGTGAAATCATAAATGTTTTATATGGCTATTATATAGTAAGATTTATGTGAGATAAGCTAAAAAGATGATATTTAATAATGGTTAAATGGGACTGTAAATGATTCACATGGATATTATATATTAAGGTTTATGTGAGATGGACTAAAAAGGTATTATCAAAATTGTGGTTTACATGCCATCTTATGAAATCAAGAAATGAGAAGGTAGAGATTTGGAGATTTGTTATATATGAGAATATTGGGTATAGCCTAAGGAAGAATATTATTATAGTACGATTTAAAAGAAGATTGTTCTGTATCCAAAGAAAGAAGTGATCAATCGTATATACGTTAAGGTGACTTGTAAGAAATATGATTCGGTATGTGTAATAGAAAACTTTTAAGGCATTAAGAGAATATAGTGATAAGGAAAATAGAGAATCGAAATGGAATATGATTTGATGGTGAATCGTTTTAAAAAGAGGAATGTACAAAGTTGATGATTACAAGAAATGTATGGTGACGAAATAGTCTTTAAGAAGAAACTAAAAACAAATTTGAATTAAGAGTAAACTAGTGTAAGAATATGATTGAGATTGATTTTGATAAATGAATGATAGTGGACCGTAATGGATCTATGAAAGAAATATTTGTTGATTAAGGAAGGTATAGAACTAGAGGATTATGTGTTGAATAGAAATATAAATTGAATGGGTTTAAGCAACCTAATGGAGATGTGGAAAAGTAAAAATAATGGATGATAAGAGAAAAGAGTATATGAGGAGATACTAGAATATATGAAGGGTGAACTAAAGTGAATTACGGGAAATAAAAGTTATGACATAAGAGAGTTTATGAAGTTAGTTGATTAGGCAATTCTTGTCTAAGAAAAGTGTTCAATGATGAGATTGAATTAATTCAGAGATAGAATTAAATAAGTTAAGATAAAGGATAAGCTTTGATAAGTTAAGAGTGTATTAGACTAAATAAACTACGGAGCATAAGATTCTTGGTTGCTAATGTTCTAGTTCTCTAAGTATAGACTAGAAATTTGTGCTTTGATTTGGCCTTTATACATTTTTCGCTTGTGCAGTGATGTCTCCTCATTTACGATTTGGACAAGATCGTCTCGGAAGAGTTACTCTACCTTGAATGAACTCAAATATGCACTTGATATGTTTTCTTATTGTGATTGTGTTTTAAGTATATTTGCTTTATTTTGATGGATCACTTATATTACTTGATGTGTTAAAAAAAATTGATATAGTTAATATAAGATTACATATGAATTGTGGAGTATAAATCATGGTATTTTAGGAATGGAATGAGAAGTGTATCAATAGATTCCTATGATTTAATAGTTTAAATATTTTTGTCATAATTGATATGTTCTTGATAAAGAAATGCATGTGATGTTGAAAGGTAGAAGTTATTTTAGAGATAATGTGAAGATTGTACTTGGAGTGATTAAGTTAATCAATATGATAGTAAATTGAATAATATGAATATTGGGTTGAAATTTTATGTGATTATAAGGAGTTGATTGAGAACAATGGAGTAGTGGTGAAAGTATAATTCTTTTAACGATATAATGTGTAAATAGTTATTAATAAGATGTTTAAGATAAGTTGAGATAATATTGTTGTTTAGAGATGAGTAGATATAAGAAGTGTAATGGATATATACATATATAAGAGATAATGAGTAAGAAAAATTTGTTAAATGATAGTATAAGAGTGGAGTAAATCCTAACTATATGAAGACCATGGCTATCGAGTTATAAATTTAAAGTTATTCAGAATTAGGAAATACCATAAGGGCACGTGTATATTCAAAATATGGTAATTGGTGTAATAGGAGCTATGATTCAATTGTTAATATGTGATCTAGGTATTAATAAGACTATATATGAAAAGAGGTATATTTAAGATTGCAATTAAATTGAGGTGAAATTATAAATCGAAGAGATATAAAGCTTGTATAAATGTTTCTTGGTAATTTTTGAAGTTATAGATTCAATGCTATTATGAAGGTTAATGATTAATAAAAGAGATTAGGTAGGGTAAGAAGAGAGATGTGTGTAAATATATGGTTGAATACGATAAGAGCTAAAGATCTATTATGGGACTTGGGGGAACAAGATATATAATTGGAAGAAGATATATGGAAGAAGGATAATAGATCGTTAATGATGCGAAATGAAGTTGGTAAGCGATAAATTGAAATTAATGAAAGCAATCAGAATTCTTTTGGCAAGAATCATAATGTAAATGATGTAGTTACTCAAGTTTGCTAAAGTGAACTCCTTGTTTTTTTAAAATTCGGGGACGAATTTTTTTAGGGGGGTAGAATGTAATACCTGAGGTCTCTTAACAGCAACAATGATATTACAACGTTTATATATAGTGCTACTATTTAGGGTCTTAAGAATTATAAGAGTATCAAAAGAGATAAATTCTAAATGAATGACATGACAATGAGTGAAGGATGTAATCAATTTTTGATAAATTCATGTAAATGAATAGTTTTCATATACAATAATAAGGTATATGGAGTGATAGTAGCTGCTAGTGTTATTGTAACTTCCTATATGAAGTATTTTGAAATTCGAGGACAAATTTCATAAAGGGGGGAAGAATTTAATATCCCAACCCGATATAGGATACATGAATAGTATACGAGTGAAGATACCCATTTAGCATCATAATACATGGCCAAATTGAAAATGAATATTTTTAAATACTCAAATGATTTGAATATAAATGTTTTAAAGTAATAATTTTATATGGAAAATATTTCCCTTTATTGTTATATTTATATTGATATTCAAAATTATCGATATTTATAAATTTCTATTTGAATATTGATATTAATATTGATATTTGTTTATATCATTATCGATATTGATATTGATAAGCTAAACTCATATTGATATTTTATATTATATATATGATTTATAAATATTATTATATGAGTATTTGAAATAGTAGAAAATTATTTCAAATTTAAAATTGATATTTGAAATGATATTGATTTATTATATTATTATGTTAATATTTTTAAGAGAATATTTTATTAAATGAATTATTGATTTATTAGTTACCAAATTGATAAAATTTTAAATTAAAGAAATTGGAAATTTTATTATAAAATATAGAAATTTATGTACTTAATATTTGAAGTTATATATTATAATTTTTATATTATAATTAATGGATAATATGATGAAATTAATATTTTGGTTAAAATTATTGTTTTAGAATTTATATGACAAACATTACTATTATTGTTATTATTATTATTATTATTAAAGTTATTAAAGTTAGTAAGTATATATATATATATATATATATATATATATATATATATATATATATATATGAAAAAAAAAATGAAATCAAAGTCGGTACAGCCCATATGGGCAGAAGCAAGAAGAAGGAATAGAAGCAGAGAAGCAAAGGAAATGGACAGAGGTGTAGAGAGAGAGAAAGAGAGAGAGAGAGAGAGAGGGCGAGCAAGGGACTGCATGCCGGACCGTTGCCATCTGGCCATCGCCGACCGACATGCGCCGTACCAGGATGAAGCGCGCTCGCCGCCCCGTCTACCAATAGAAGCCTGTCGCCTGCAGCCAACGGACGGCGGCACACATCCCCTCCAAAGAGCTGCCGGCCAAAATTCTAGGCTATTTTTCGATGACTTTTTGATCTTCGTTTTTAATGAAATTGGTATGGTTGAATCCCTTGTGATTCCAGCTTCGATTTGGTATATTATTTACTAATTTTAGATAACCTTTTTATTGATTGGAATTCGGCGACATCAATGGTTGCCGATGCCATTTCTGACTGTTTCCAGCAGACCATGAAAAATGAAAGTTATATTCGAACTCCTCACATCATAAGCTAACCGATGATATCTTTGGATCGTGATTTGGTCGTTGTGCGAATTTTTCGATGACGGGATTCCAGTGACCTCCAAAACTAACAAATTTGGATAGAAGCTCCAGCTCATTAAACCGAGCTATATGGTATAAATCCCGACTTCTAATGGTGCATAGATAGTGAATTATGATTTTATTTGTAAGAATTTAGGTAAATAGTTTATTGGAATTAAGTGATCAAATGAGATAATTGAATCGAATTAATTGTTATTTATATGATTATGGAGTATTGTTGGTAATTAAATTGAAAGATTGAAGTGAAATGTTGAGATTAGAATTGATTTAATTGAATTAAATTATTTGGAAGAATGAAGTGAGATGTGGATATTGGTATTGATTGAACTGAATTAGTGGTTATTAGCTTGATAATGAGGAATGAAATGGACGGATGGGATTAGTGTATTGAAGGTCTGGGTTGGACCATTTGATTGTGATATTGTGGATAATTCGAATTTATGGAAATGTTGGTGGAAATTGCTTAATCGATTTTACTTGAATAATATGAAGATTGAAATGTGAAATTGGAAGAAAAGAGAATTATTCTTTTTAAGTAAGTTATTGGGAAACAACTAAAGAAAAGTTAAGTTTAGTAGTAAGTATAGGTATAGAATATCTTAACTTTAAGAATACTAAGTTGTGAATAAGATAGAAATGTTAATGGCTTAAACTAAATTAAGTAATGTGATAATGAGAAAGTGATTGATATATGATTGAAATGCAATGTGTAGAGTCTAATAACAAGGGCAAGGATATTGGGTAAAAGTGTGAGGAGCACTATTCGTATCAATGTCAAACGTACATTGGAGCAAAAGAGTGCAAGGTGAGTACTTAATAATATAATATGTTTCATGTTATTTGCTTGAAAACCTTATTGTTAAAAGTATGCCAACTCCTTGATAAGTTGAATTGCTCATTGATATTGAACCATCGGTTATAATGCTCCTTGATTCATAGCTAAGCTTGAATTCTATATTGAACATTCTTGATTTCTTAATAAGCTTAATTTGCTTATTGAATATTGAACCTTTGATATGATACTTTCTTGATTATTAAGCCCAAGTGAATCAAACATTTCTTTATGGCACTTGGCCAAATGAGTCTTTTTTATTTTGATCTTATAATATGATCAATCATGAGAACCTAATTGATATTGATATATTATCCATTGAATTATTTCATGGATGGAAAGGAAAAATGTTATAATGATACCGTGATAAGCAGAATACCCCTCTGATATGGGGCAATACATTAGACATTGTACACAATGGTAATGGTCTCGCGGATAGGGTAAAGATTATCCAAACCTTAGCTGGGAAGGGTTTAAGGTCTCCAGTACTTATGACATCAGTTGTATGTGTGACGAGGTATGTGGGAGTGAGCAAGGCATATGCCGCCACTTGATTGATTATGGGGGAAACACACCATTTCCATAAACGAAATTATTCTGCTAAAGATATAATATCTATGATATTTTATGACCAACTTTACTTTATTGCTATAAGGAATGACCATTAAATTTCACACCATTTGTTTAACCTGTATTGTATTATTGTATGCTCACTGAGCTCTATATCATATTTTAGTGGTTTAAACTTTTCATGTACAATCAATAAGTCAGTAAAGTAAAAGCCCCAAGCCCATCCTTTGCTTGGAAACTATTCGGTTAAGTTCCGGTGTTGTAAGTTAGAGCTCCATGGTTATTGAAAGTTATAGGGTCTATATGTAACATGAATGGTTATTAAAAGGTTTAGCATTAATATGTTATAGGATGTTTGTATAATATGATTTGTATCATAACTGTTATTGTAATGATGTATGAACTATTGAACATTGAGTTAATGACATGAAATGAAATTTTAAAGGTTTTACAAGTTATGTGTATGAATGATATTATAAATGGAAATGATAGCAGGTAATGGGTAACAAGGAAATGTGATTAGGTTACGGTCTTGGGATATGGTTCAATGTAATGAATGTTAACTGATTATGAGTGAAACAGGTTCTACGGGTTTTCGATGCCCTTATGGCTACCTATGCCCTAGGACCGTCGCAACTTAAAAAGGTGAGTCATGACAAATCTATCTTACTTTGAGAGTTTAACAATTTATTTTGACTTGTGAGTCTATTTAATGCAAAGATACTAGATAATTATGCAATGATCGGATACCTTGAACCTTTGAAGGGTCAATGTGATATAAAAGTGTTGATCTTTAGGAGAAAGATGCCCCCCATTTCAGAAAGGTGAACATTTGGAAGGGAGGTGCCCCTACTTCAAAATGATGGAGGAAAGTGGTTTAGTCATTTGGTTTTTGGTTGATTGGCTAGCTCAAAGGTGAAGTGGGCATGTAAGGTGTGAGATTGGTTAGTTAATGGCTATCAGTTTGACCTTGGAAAAAGTTATTCTGAAAGTCAAGCAAGGTGTGGTCTTGGGAAAGATTGGGCTATTCAATTTAGATAGGTCAGACTTTGGGGAAGATTTGGTTTGAGGCTGGATTGGAGAGCTTAGTTAAGAGGGTTAGGTCTTTGGAGATGATTAGATTGGAAGGTTTAGGGATGGCTAGTTTGTCTGGCTTATCCGCAGAGAAGTTCATGTGGAAGTCTTGGTTAGGTTTAGCACTTTGACTTGGTTAGGTTACGTGTCACATCCCAACTTCTGAGATATAACGGTCTTAGAACATAGGGAGACATAAGGTCACCCATGCATGTAGAGCCCACTTGTACTTATACAAATACGACCTAGGATCATAATAAAACCTCTTACATTAACTTAAATAAATCCTTTTTTTTTTAAACCTTAAGTTATGGAAGCATAATTAAAATATACTTTAAACATAATCCATAAGGAAATAATATTTAGAATCCAATTAAAACCTTGAAAGATAACATTTTAAAATAAAATCCAAAATAAATATTCCTGGAGCATCTTAGGATAACTCTTCATAACATATTAAACTGATTATCTTGGACAAGGAACCAGACAAAGAAGAAGGGGTGAGATAGATGATCTCAATGAGTAAACAATATAGCATAAATGATATCATATATCCCATTTTTAAGGAAAGCCCATTGTGTATAACACATAGTTCATGATTTACAAATCATGGTTTCATAGTTTACAATTTAGCAAGATTTTTACTTTAGCAGGTTTTGCAAAAATCACATTTAAAACACTTATTACCCAATCAGAGTAAATGAAAATACTAGCTCATTCACTCAACAGAGAGGTGGCCTCATACCAAATTCCAACTCCCAACCCATTACTTATAAAGTCATGAAACTGATTATGCTCCACAGGTAAAACTGCCCCTTCTACCTGAGTTGGATACACAACCCCTATCCATTGGGTTAAGACCATATGCATAAGTTTCAATGATTACCCACATCGGCACGAGGATTTACATAAAGGGTTAAAGGTACCATAATTAGAGCTAATGGTAATCACAAATAACAATATCACATAGGGCAACAATAACAAGTATCCCAATAGCAATAGTATTTTAACTTTCAAACAAAAGATATAATGATAGTGTAGTTCCAAAAAGAAAATAAGTTAGGGTAATAATCACAAAAAGTATTTATCATTAGATAGTCACAAATAGCTTTGGACCAAATGTCCTTTGGCAACCCAAACTTAACAAAGAAATCACATAGTTAAATTTAAAATGGAAGTGAACTTGGGTTTCAAGAATCTCAAAGGTTCCCATAACATAATCATAATAGCTTGAACTTGTAACAATAGCATAATGTTTACTCACCTTGTGGTTCCTTTACTCCTAATACATGTAGCCCTTTTGAACCTCTAAAACTCCTCAAGCTATAACATAATATTTAATTCAATACTTAGTATTTATTTAATCATGATGCTATCGTATCCCATAGCTACCTCATACACATATAATATTCACATACACTAAGGGTTGCACATAGAAGTGCACTCATCACTTGCACATAACATATTGACTTTAAAAGTCTTGTACACTTAGCCTTTATAGGCTTATATGAAAACACATTACAATCTTGTCAATACCTTTCTAAGGTCAACACAATATCATTACCATAATATCAATTTACTTTAACAATCATCTTAGTACACTTAATACTTTCATATATGTCAACTTAACAAATAACCTTTCAAATGTCATGCTTAACTCTTATGACCTATTCATTCAATCAATCTCTTCATCAATTCAAGATCCTTAATTCATTATCAAGTCATCATAAAATCTATTTTCATATTTCCCTATTACATTCACATTCTAATCACAACATAAGGTTAATATACCTTACGTATACCTTAAGTATACCAAAGAGCCTCTAGGCTAGTCTATAGTCATTCTTTTAACCAACATGCAATTTAACCCTTTATCATACATACATACATGTCAATAATCATCAAAATACATCACATAAAAATTATAAACATTGGGAAAAAAATATCAATGTAGGTCGAATGCCCTATTCAAAAGCAAAACCTGAATTTTCTTATTTTCGTCCTTTCCGTCTATTACAGTAATATGTAAAAATGTGGTTTGAACTAAGATTTTTCATGTAATAAAAAAAATCATTTTAGAATATAGACATGTAAGATTTGGCCCACATATACATTCATATGCATGAAAATTTTCAACTTCAAGTTTTAGGATGAAAAACCATGAGTTTTCTTGTTTTTGTTATTTTTCGGTCATTATAACAATATGTAAACAGGTGTTTTAAACCATTATTTTTTATTCAATCACAACAATATCAGTTTAGAACATCAATAGGTACAAATTGACAGTAATGAATGCTTTTCATATATGAAAATTCCAAATTTAGGGTTTAGGAAGAAAATAATGAGTTTTTAAACTTTCCGCGCTTTTCGTTCATTATAGCGATATGCAAACACATGATTTAAATCATTATTTTTCATCTAAATAAAACAAATATCAGATTATAATTCCTCCATACACAAATCAGTTGCCATATGTACAAGAAATCATAGAATTTTCTAACTTCTAAGTTTTAGCACAAAAACCTTGAATTCCTTTGTTTTTTGAAATTGTTCAATCATTACAGTAACATGCAAAAATATAATTTAATTCAGTATTTTTCATCAAAACACATCAAAAATCAGTTTAGAATCTAAATATGTAGTAGCTGGCCCCGCTTAATGAAATTATGTTTGAAAATTTTAATTTTTGAGTTATAGGATTCACCTTTGGCAAAATCACGTAGGAAGGTTGATGTTTTCGGTAGAGAAATTAATTTCTCTTTCAAAAACTCATCCAAACTAAATTAAATCTATAGAAATCAATAAATAACTAGTTCAAAATAATTTTCTCATAATTTGTTTCATAGAAATCAGATACAACATTGAAAAGAAAGAAAAACTTACGAAACGGTCGCGAAATTGCAAAGTTAAAAGTGTTTTTGAGAATTTCGATTGAGAGAAAGATTTTGAGAGAATTTTTCTATCAAAATATTGAAAAACATAATGGTGGCTACTAAAAATCAAGGGCTGGCTGAAATTCTCATTATATATTAGGGTTTGGGGTGCAATTTCCAAGTTTACTCTTAATGAGCTAGGTTAGGAATGTTTTGGTATAGTTGGCTTTTGGGTATTTGAGCTTTTTATTTAATTTTAGAGTTGATTATAGGTAATTAAAAATAAAATATTTTTCTTATTATTCTCATTAAAATCCCCCCTAAATATTTATTTAAAAATAATTTAAAAATACTCATAAAATTATTTTATGCTTAAAAATCGCCATTTATTTCATGTTAATGTATTTTATTTAAACCATTTATTTCATAATAATAATTCATATTAGGTATATTATAATTAATTTAACATGCCTTAAACCCATAAATCACATACACATAAATTTTCACATAATAACCCTAAATTCAAATAATTTGTCATTAAAACTCTTAGGATAGATGTGATTGTTACATTCTATCTCCCCTCCCCCCCGCCCCTCCAATAAAAAATTCATCCTCAAATTTTCAAATCTAATAGCACAGTACACTCTGCTTAACTTCTCAGCCACGCTTCTATTGCGCCACTCAAACACAATATCTAACTACAATTAACATATCAAATACAGTAAGCCATATACTCACAATATATCAAAAATCACCCTGATAAGCCTTCAGCTTAAGCTACACCTATGTTAATCTCTTGTTCAAACAAATCTTAACTAATCCTTAATAATTTTTGTATCCCTTAACCTCAAACAGAAGTCTTAGAATCTTTAATTTCGCCTTTAATAAAATATAATCCCAAGCATTTCTTTTCCTTATATCTTTATTATTATTAACATCTATACTAATACCTTAATCAACACTTGCATTCATTATTTATCTCATTAGTCATATAAAAATCCAATAGATAATTTCCAAATTAATAACTCCAATTGATATTCGATAATTCTCTTTCCATACTAATAATTATTACTTAATCTATTATAACCTCAACAAATATTTTCATATTTAATACCTTGCTAATATTACAATTTCTACACTTCCTTCATTTATCAATTAAAACATATTTAAACTTAACAAACATTCCTATATATATATATATATCATATCCCAAATGAACTTGCATTCTATTAATTTACAATCCCAAATAAACTTCTTATAACTATTTCAAACTTACTCTCTTTCCGTATAATATATACATTATTATCATGACTTAAATACCTAATGCCTCATACTTTATACATTTAGCTTGTAATATCATCTCACTTTAGATTTTCCACTTACATCTTGCTATATTTCACATTCCTAATCATTTAACTTATCCATATTAAAATAATACTTCTAATACCATCGACATTCAATGAAATCTCTATACAACTCTTATATCTTTCCAACTATATGCCATTTTAGGTTATCTTAATAAAAATTCTTCTCATACTAAAGATCACTACCAAATTTTCCAGTAACCTCAATTGAATGTTATTGTAGCTAACACCTTAAAACATTTCTCATCTAGAGGACTAAAATCCCTTTCAAGTATATTCAAAACTATTAAATTTTCAAAACTGCGTAGAATCATTTGTAAGAATCAAAACATTTTTATTCTTGCATGTAACATGCAATTTTAATGCAATGCTTGATGTGGTTCATGATGTATGATTGATGTGATTCTGTAAAGTAAAACTCGATGCATATAGGTAGACACACTAGACACAAGTACATAATCAAATCAAATCTAGAAATTTTATCTTAAATCATATAAAATTTTGAATTAAATTATTTTATACCCTCATAGACCAAGTCCTTAAGGATCCTTAACTTTACAGTTTGTATGGCCTTAACATCTATTACATTATAAAAGTTTGAATCCTTATACTCTGATCACAGTCTATATACTCAAAGGAATCTCATCACTAAAGAATCTCTACTAGCATCATACTTATCCTTTTATGGTCATTACAAGTCTGAGAATACTTATCCTTTTATGTCTCCCCCTCTTAAAATAAATTCATCCTCGAATTTCAATACTTACTCACATGTTCTCAAAAAAACTAAAGATGCTCCTACTGCATCCTTTCCTCGGCTTCCTAAGTATACCCATCCATTCCATGGTTACGCTAGTAGACCTTAATCATAGGTATCTCCTTGATACATAAATTTCTCCCTATCCTTAGCTTACAATTCTACTTATTTTCCTTTATAGTCAATACAAGCTCTATTCTCATATAGCTAATCGATTCCTAAGATCACATCAAATTCTAGGACATCAAGTTCCAACAACTTCATAGGTAGTTTTCATCCATTAATGTCTATCTCATAGTCCTTGAACAATACCTTACTTCTGTCATTTCTCCTAAAGGAGTCAACACTACTAAGGGTTCATTAATTAATTCCTTATCTCTACTGAGACTCTTAGCAAAACACAAATGAATGCATAGCACCAAAATCAATCAAGCATCTTGCACTAAAAATTTGAATGGGAATGATACCTTCTTCTTTCAAATCACACTAGATAAATATTCTTCCTCTGATTGTACTTGATATCTACATAAGTAATAGAGAAATCCTTAGCTCTCTTATTGTTCTAGCCTGTAGGGTAGCATCTATGCCATGAATTCCTTAATGTATTTCACTTACTTCCCACCATATACTTATGTATATATAATGTAACTAATTTGTTTCATTCTCCTACTAATCATTACTAACTATCATTTCTCTTCCTATGTCATCAATCACAATTATCATTTAATGACTCCATATAATTCACACATCAAACCATTGTAACATGTAAGTATTTCATACCTCATAACATTATACCTATTAATCATTAATCTCAGTTGGATCAAAACCTAGTCCACTTCTCTTTCTATTCTATTTAACTCCAATATCAAAATGTCATGCTTAGCATGCTTTTAACATTAGCACCCATCATATAATATCATATCACATATCACATAGCATATATCACATGTCATGACATGTCTCTTGTATCATAATCATGTACCATATAACTTATAATATCATGAATTTCCTTATCATATATAAGTCAGTCATGTCATAGGTAATAAAAGAAATCGATGCATACTAAATTGCTAGGCAATCAATTAACATCATTTGCATTGCAGGAGTCTTCTTTTTTTTCTTGAGGTGGATCATAGGTACAGCCTTCTCGAACATCTCTCACAATGTCCTCTTACATGCCACACGCGGTGCTCTAGGTCACAATCCTCTAGTAGGGGTAATCTTCTTGGTCATTTGAAGAGAAAATCATAAGGTGCATAACAATAACAAGGATTACTAAAACCTACTAGGATTTTTAGGATTTTGCAAAACTATGCTAGCAATAGACTACAAATGACATGATAGGAAAATTCCTATGCTCTAGGATTATACTTATTTAACCCAATACATAGACAAGTCTAAACTAGACTTTTAAAAACTATGGCTCTGATACCACCTTTGTCACATCCCAACTTTTGAGACATGATGGTCCTAGAATATGGGGAGACATAAGGTCACCCATTCCCGTAAAACCCACTTATACTTATACAAATACTACCTAGGATCATACCAAAACCTCTTACATTAACTTAAATAAACCCCCCCCTCTTTTTTTTTTTTTTTTTTTGAAAACCTTAAGTTGCGAAAGCATTGTTAAAATACACTTTAAATATAAATTGATAAGGTAATAATATTTAGAATCCAATTAAAACCTCGAAAGATAACATTTCAAAATAAACATCAAAAATAAATATTCCCAGAGCATCTAAGGATAACTCTTCATAACATATTAAACTGATTATCTTGGACAAGGAATCCCCAAGTGAAGTAGAATGCTTGAGCCATCACCTTGCCTCCTCACATTTGCTCACTTGGAACCACACAAAGAAGAAGTGGTGAGATAGATAATCTTACTGAGTAAACAATATAGCATAAATGATATCATATATCCCATTTTTAAGGAAAGCCCATTACGTATAACACATAGTTTACGATTTACAAATCATGGTTTCACAATTTACCATTTAGCGAGATTTTCACTTTAGTAGGTTTGCATAAACCACACTTAAAACACTTATTACCCAATCAGAGTAAATGACTATACTAGCTCATTCACTCAAGGAAGAGGTGGCTTCATACCAAATTCCAATTCCCAACCCATTACTTATAAAGTCATGAAACTGATCATGCTCCACAGGTAGAACCACCCCTTCTAACTGAGGTGGATACACAATCTCTATCCATCGGGCACAGGTTCTAATGATTACCCGCATCACCATGAGGAATTCTGCATAAAGGGTTAAAAGTACCATAGCTAGAGCTAATGGTAATCACAAATAACAATATCACATAGGGCAATAATAACAAGTATCCTAATAGCAATAGTAGTGTAACTTTTGAACAAAAGATACAATGATATTGTAGTTCTAGAAAGAAAATAAGTTGGGGTAATAATCACAGAAAGTATTTATCATTGGATAGTCACAAATGGCTTTGGACCAAATGTCCTTTGGCAGCCCAAGCTTAACATAGAAATCACATAGTCAAATTTAAAATGGAAGTGAACTTGGGTTTCAAGAATCTCAAAGGTTCACATAATATAATCATGATAGCTTGAACTTGTAACAATAGCATAATGTTTACTCACCTTGTGGTTCCTTTGCTCTTAGTACACATAGCCCTTTTGAACCTTTAAAACTCCTTAAGCTCTAACATAATATTTAATTCAATACTTAGTATTTATTTAATCACGATGCTTTCCTATCCCATAGCTACCATATGCACATATAACATTCACATACACTTAGGGTTGCATATAGAAATGCACTCATCACTTGCACATAACATGTTGACTTTCAAGGTCTTGCACACTTAGCCTTTGTAGGCCCACATGAAAACACATTAAAATCTTGTCAATACCTTTCTAAGGTCAACATAATATCATTACCATAATATCAATTTACCTTAACAATCATTTTAGTACACTTAACACTTCTATATATGTCAACTTAACAATTAACCTTTCAAGTGTCATGCTTAACTCTTATGACCTATTCATTCAATCAATCTCTTCATCAATCCAAGATCCCCAATTCATTATCAACTCATCATAAAATCTATTTTCATATTTCCCTATCACATTCACATTATAATCACAACATAAGGTTAATATACCTTAGGTATTCCTTAAGTATACCAAAGTGCCTCTAGGCTAGTCTATGGTCATTCCTTCAACCAACATGCAATTTAACCATTTTTCATACATATGTACATGTCAATAATTATCAAAATAAATCACATAAAGATTATAGATATTGGGATAAAAATATCAATGTAGGCCGAATGCCTTATTCAAAAACAAAACCTGAATTTTCTTATTTTTTTATCCTTTCCATCTATTACAGTAATACGTAAAAACATGGTTTGAACCAAGATTTTTTTCATGTAATCAAAACAAAATTATTTTAGAATATATACATCTAGGAGTTGGCCCACATATACATTCATATGCATGAAAATTTCCAACTTTAAATTTTAGGATGAAAAACCATAAGTTTTCTTATTTTCGGTATTTTTTGGTCATTACAGCAATATGTAAACAGGTATTCTAAACCATTATTTTTCATTCAATAACAACAAATATCAGTTTAGAACATCAATAGGTACAAATCAGCAGCCATGAATGCTTTTCACATATGAAAATTCCAAATTTGGGTTTAGGAAGAAAATCATGAGTTTTTAAGCTTTCTGCGCTTTCTGTTCATCATAGCGATATGCAAACACATGATTTAAATCATTATTTTTCATCTAACTAAAAAAAATATCATATTATAATTCTTCCATATACAAATCAGCAGCCATATGTACTAGAAATCATAGAATTTTCTAACTTCTAAGTTCTAGCACAAAAATCTTGAATTCCTTTATTTTCTGAAACTTTTCAGTCATTAAAGTAATATGCAAAAATATAATTTAATCTAGTATTTTTCATCAAAACACATCAAAAATCAGTTTAGAATCTAAATATGTAGTAGCCACCCCCCTTAATGAATTTATGTTTGAAAATTTCAATTTTTGAGTTATAGGATTCACCTTTGGCAAAATCGCGTAGGAAGGTTGATGTTTTCGGTAGAGAAATTAATTTCTCTTTCAAAAACTCATCCAAAATAAATTAAATCTATAGAAATTACTAAATAAATAGTTTAAAATAATTTTCTCATAATTTTTTTTTCATCAAAATCAGATAGGAAATTGAAAAGAAAGAAAAACTTATGAAATGGTCATGAAATCACAAAGTTGAAAGTGTTTTTGAGAATTTTGATAGAGTGAAAGATTTTGAGAGAATTTTTCTATCAAAATGCTAAAAAACAAAATGATGGCTACTGAAAATCAAGGGCTGGCTGAAATTCTCATTATATATTAGGGTTTGGGGTGTAATTTCCAAGTTTACTCTTAATCAGCTAGGTTAGGAGTGTTTTGGTGTAGTGGGCTTTTGGGTATTTGGGATTTTTCTTTAATTTTGGTGCTGACTATAGGTAATTAAAAATAAATTTTTTTTATTATTTTCATTAAAACTCCCCCAAAATATTTATTTAAAAATAATTTAAAAATACTCATAAAATTATTTTATGCTTAAAAATTGCCTTTTTACATGAAAATTCATTTTATGAAAAATAAATTATTTCATGTTAATGCATTTTATTTAAACCATTTATGTTACAATAACAATTCATATTAGGCATATTAAAATAAATTTAACATACCCAAAACCCATAAATCATGTGACACATAAATTTTCATATTGTCACACAATTTGTCACAATAACCCTAAATTCAAATAATTTGTCACTAAAACTCCTAGGGTAGAAGGGGGTTGTTACATTATGACCTTTGGAGAGTTCATTTGGAAGGCTCGGTCAGGTTCTACTTTAGGCTCAGTTAGGTCTGGCTTTGAGGAAATGTCAGGCTAGGAAACCAGCTCCAAAAGGCTTGGTTAGGTGTTGGCATTGGAAGATATTAGGGTTTTCTTAGGAGTGGGCTCCATGGTAAAAGCTTTCAGGCTTGGGCTTCATAGTGAAGGCTTTGTATTTTGAGCTTCATTATGAAGACTTATGGGTTTGGGCTTTAAGGTGAAGACTTATTCGTTTGGGGTTTCATCGTGAAGGCTTTTGGGCTTAGGCTTCATGGTGAAGCCTTTTTAGTTTGGGCTTTTTTATGGTGAACGCTTTTTGGGTTTCATGGTAAAGGCTTCTTGGTTTAGGCTTTATGGTGAAGGCTTCTTGGTTTGGGCTTCACGGTGAAGGCTTTTTGGGAGTAGTTTTTATGGTGAATGCTTTTTGGGCTTCATGGTGAAGGCTTCTTAGTTTAGGCTTTATGGTGAAGACTTAAAGGCTTTTGGTCAAAAGGCATTGTCAGCTTGGGCTTTTTTACAAGGGTGCTTTAGACCTTTTTAGAAGATTATTGTCTTTATCTCAGGTATGGTACTGTAGGTTTTGGCCATATAGACATTACAGACTCATGGATAAGTGTTTGCCCTTTAACATGGTTGCATCATATTTTCTTGCCCATCATATGGTTATCAAGCTTTAACTCAATTGGACTTTATGGATGATGAAATTTGCCAAGGAGACTTGGTCTTTTCAAGGATGATGAGATTTTGCCAATGAGACATGGAATGGGCTTTGACTAGTCCAGACCCCTCATAATCAACTTGAGGATGATAGGCCTTGGGGGATATGCCTTAACTTTGGTTTTGCCAATGAAGTTGGATTCAAGGATGATGAGTCTTGAAAGACATAAGATCTTTGGTTTTGCTTATGGGCTTAGCCCTTAGAAGATGATGAGACTTTATTAAGTAAAGGAAGGTACGGGGTTTGAGTTATGAGGTTTAAGCTTGAAAGGATAGAATGGTACATTTTGAGGTTGGGGAATGGTTCAATGGTGGGTTTGAAATTTTGGATTAGGGAGGTTGTATGGTTTTTCTAACTGTAGCATGATTCATGGAAAAGAATAAGCCAAACTAACCTTGTCCCTTTGAGATTGAAGAGACATTTAGCGTGAAACTTTATTGGCTTGAATGTAGATGACAAACTAGATGAAAGGAAATGCCCTAAGGAGAGGATGAAGGACTAATGAAAAGAGACAACTTGGGGATCATACTTCCAATAAGAGATAGGAACATAATAGATTAGCAAAGTGAGAGATTGTGCCTAAGCTCTTTAAGCAAAGCGACGAGACGAATTAACAAAAGATGATGATGACCTAGAAGGATATGCCCCTATTATGAGATAAGGGCATATGAGACAATATAGCTTTAGAGAATGAGCCTTTAATGAGGAAGGATGACTTTGAAGATATGAGACAAGACGGATTGATTGGAGATGAATTAACAAACTTTGAGTGATACAAAGGAAGATGATTGGGATGAGCTTTCTCTCTCTCTTTCTCTCTTTTATTTATTTAATTTTCTTTTAGCTCTAACTTTTGCCTAAGTTGCCCTTTTGGGTTTTCAACTTTGCAAGCTTAGATTAATGAAATTTGGGAGAAAACATTCCACCATGATTTGCTACTTTTCTTCACTTTAAAGGGCTTCAACCTTTGAATTTTGAATTTAATGGACTTATTGTCCCTTATTGAGGTGTATCATTTGATTTTGTGCTTTAACTATTTGATGAGAGGTCTATTTCTTGACCTTCTCTTGTTTGATTTTGTTACCTCTGTTTTATGTTACGAGTAAAGAAGGCAGCAGCCTTCACTCTATATTTATGTTACATGTGAGTAAGGTAGCAGCCTTCACTCTATGTTTATGTTACGAGTGAGCAAGGCAGTAGCCTGCACTCCATATTTACGTTACGAGTGAGTAAGGCAGCAACCTTCACTCTATGTTTATGTTATGAGTGGACAAGGCAGCAGCCTTCACTTTATATGATACAAGTTATAAGTTTAATATTAGTGAACCTTGCTAATTTGCAAACTATGAACTATGCACTATGAACCTTTATAAAGGGATATATGTTATTGTATAAGTTATATTGTTTACTCATTGAGATCATTTATCTCACCCCTTTTTTCTTGTGTGGTTTCAAGTGAGCATTATGAGGAGGCAAGGATATAACTCAAACAATCTACTTCACTTGGGATGTTTCCTTATCTAAGTCAATTTACATTCTATGATATGGAGAGTCACTCTTAGATGCTCTAGGAGTTTTATTTTTGGAACATTATGCTTTGATGATAAATTTAAAGTTTTAACTGTTCTTTTCTTAAGGATTATATTTAAAGTATTTTTAAACTATTCTTCTGCTAGTTAAAGATTACCTTTATTATTGGTCATTCAAGTTAATGCATGAGGTTTTGGTATGATCCTAGGCAGTGTTTATATGTTTATGAGAGGGTTCTATAGGCATAGTTGACCTTATGTCTCCCTATGTTCTAGGACCATCATATCTCTTAAGATGGGATGTGACAATTCTTAACTTAAAAGTTAGAACTTGATTCTTTTTCAATTTTTCCTTAATTTCATCACTTGTAGTTCCTTGTTCTTTAAGTCTTATATTTTGCTTGTGAACTTCAACTTTTCATAAAATGATTTAACAATATTTGTGCTTCATCTTTCTTTAATCATAATCTTTTATCAAGCAGTTATTTCTAATTTTTTAATAATAGATCTCGTTACACATTATCATATGGAGGAGTTTATACATGCACATACAGTGAAGGAGGATAAATTTGCACTAACCATTTCACAAATGGTATTGATACATCTGTATGCCAAAATTCCAAAACTTCTTTGATTTCTATCCTTTTGTTTAAGAGAAGGTAATTTAGTTGTCTCCACATCATATATAAAACATTTAAGTTAAAGCAAGTTCACTCCTAATGGGTCATGACCCATGTTTTCCAACTTACTTATCCTATCTTCAGCTAATTAAATTAATGTTAGAAATTAGAGTGGTTTTAAATTTGTATTTCAAGGATTACATTATCATTAAAGCACTTTGGCAACAAGATATCTACTGTCAAGTAACCATCTTGTATCATACTCTTTCTCGTTTTACTTGTAAATTTATCATGAACTACTATTTTACTTCTAACTCCCTTTCAGTTCCTTGTATCATACAATTTGATTTTCCCTTTTCTCTTCCCAAAGAAGATTCATTTATTCCTTAGTAAGTTCATCTTGTTGAGCTTGATTAAGCATGTATATTCTTTTAAATTTTCAAGTTCTTCTTATAATGAATCTAATCAAACTTAATCATTGTACATGTCATGTACTTCAATTTTAATTCTTATTGACATTTATATTTATGTATTTTTTTCTCTCTTAGTTGTTTTTCTTACTTGATTATCAAATTATCACTCAACTTTCTTTCTAATTCTTGACATATGTTTTGATAAGTATAATAAATAATTACAATTTCACTTGATCCACATGATCCCTTGGTATATTCTAATATGGTTATCTGAATCTTTATTTCTATCATTCAAATATATGGCCCATTTATAATCCATGAAAATTTTTAGCTCTTAGATTATATCCCTTATCTCCCTTTCATTCATTATCTTTCTACTATTTTGGGCATCTCAATTATTAGACTCATGTTATCAATATTTTTCCCATATATATATCCTTATTTCAAATAATTCTTTGCATTCTTACTCTATTACTTTAAACCTTAGTTTAAAATATGGTTACTTTGAAGTACTTTTCGTCTTTTGCATTTAAGTATGTCATCCTTTATACAAAACTATTTTCTCTATTTCTAGAAATAATTTCTAGAGGACTAATACCTTCAATTTTATTTTATCACTAGTCAAGTGTAACAACCCACATCTACCCTAAGAGTATTAGTAAAAAATTATTTGAATTTAGGATTGATGTGACAAATTGTGACTATGAAAAAATTTATGTGTGACGTGATTTATGGTTTGAGGCATATTAAATTAATTTTAATATGTATATCATGAGTTGTTATTATGAAATAAATGATTTACATGAAGTGCATTTGCATAAAATAAATTAGTTTAAATAAAATGAATTTTCATGCGTAAAGGCCATTTGTAAGCATAAAATAATTTTATGAGTATTTTAAAATAATTTTTAAATAAATGTTTTAAAGGAAATTTTAATGAAAATAATAAGAAAAATATTTTTTTTATTAATTATAATCAACCCAAAATTTAAATTAAAAGCTCAAATACCCAAAAGTCCACTACACTAAAACCCTTCTAACCTAGTTCATTAAGTGTATTAGTGGAAATTGCACCCAAATCCTAATATTTAATGAAAATTTCAGTTAGCCTAGGTTTTTTGGTAGCCATCATTCTATTTTCTATATCTTGGGAGAAAAATTCTCTCAAAATATTTCTCTCTACCAAAATTAAGAAAACACCTTTCAATTTCGCGATTTCTTGACTGTAATTGTAAGTTTTCCTTCTCTTTCAATTCCTAAACTGATTTCTATGAAATAAATTATGAGAAAATTATTTTGAATAGGTTGTTTACTGATTTTTATAGATTTAATTTTGTTTGGGTGAGTTTTTGGAAGAGAAAATCTATTTCTACCGAAAACACAAATCTTTCTGTGAGATTTCTCTAAAGGTGAATCCTATAACTTAAAATCACAATTTTTATATATAAACATCACTATAGGGGGGAAATTTGTGCATTATTGGTTTCTAAACTAATTTTTGATTTGTTTTGATGAAAAATATTGGATTAAATTATATTTCTGTAATGACCGAAAAGTTTTGAAAAATAAAGGAATTCGAGGTTTTTGTGCTAGAACTTAGAAGTTGAAAAATTCTAATATTAAATTAACATGTGGCTGTAGATTTGTGTGAGAAAGAATTATAATATGATATTTGTTTTGTTTAGATGAAAAATAATGATTTAAATCATGTGTTTGCATATTGCTGTAATGAACAGAAAGCTCAGAAAGTGCGAAAACTCATGATTTTCACCTAAGTCTTAAAACTTAGAATTTTTTTTGTATAAATCCTATCTATGGCTGCCGAATCATGCATGAAGATGTTCTAAACTGATATTTTCTATGATTGAATGAAAAATAATGGTTTAAACCACCTATTTACATATTATTGTAATGACCGAAAAATACCGAAAATAAGAAAACTCATGGTTTTGTACCCTATAACCAAAAAATTGAATTTTCATGTATGAGAAATACCAAATGTGGCAAATTCATGTGAATTAATATTCCATAATGATTTTTTTTGTGTTTACATGAAAAATCTTGGTTCAAACCATATTTTTACATATTACTGAAATAGACGGAAAGTGCGAAAAGAAAAAAAAATTTAGTTTTCCTTTTGATTATGCATTCGGCCTATGTTAATATTTGTATCCCAATGTCTATAATTTTTATGCAAAGTATTTTGATAATTATTGGCATGTATGTATGTATAAAAATTGATAAAATTACATGTTAGTTAAAGGAATGACACTAGAGAAGCCTAGAGGCACTTTGGTATACTTAAGGTATACGTAAGGTATCTTAACCTTATATTGTTATTAGAATGTGGATGTGATTGGGAAATGTGAAAATGGATTTTATGAGGACTTAATAATGAATTAATGGACTTGAAGTGATTGGGAAATGTGAAAATGGATTTTATGAGGACTTAATAATGAATTAATGGACTTGAATTGATAAAGAGATTGATTGAATGAATGGATCATAAAAGTTAAGCATGACACTTGAAAGGTTAAGTGATTAGTTGACATGTATGGAAGTGTTAAGTAAGCTGATTGTTAAAGTGAATTAATATTAAGATAATGATATTATGATGACCTTAGAAAGGTATAGACATAATTGTAATGTGTTTTCATGTGAGCTTGTCAGGGCAAGTATGTAAGACTTTTAAAGTCAACATGTTATAGTGATGAGTACACTTATACGTGCAACTCTAAGTGTACATGAATGCTATATTGCATGGGGTAGTTATGGGATAGAAGCATCATGATTAAATAAATACTAAGTATTAAATTAAATATTATGTTAAAGTTTAAGGAGCTTTAGAAGTGCAAAGGCGCTACATATACTAGGAGTAAAGGAAGCCCAAGGTGAGTAAACGTTGTGTTCATGCTATAAGTGTGAGTAGCATTATGATATGTTACAAACATGTGATATCTTATTATATGAGCCTTTGTGATCTTTGAAACCCAAGTTCTTTCTATCCTAAAATTTGATTAATTGATTTTTTTTGTAAACATTGGGTTTCCAAAGGACAATTGGTCCAAAAACCACCTTTGTTATCCAATGATAAATTCTTGTGATTATTACCCTAACTTATAATTCTTTCTGGAACTACACTGTTCTTGTATCTTTTATTCAATAAGTTAAACCAATATTGCTATTGTGAAATATGTGATTGTTGCCTAAAATGTTATTGACATATGTGATTACCATTAGCTCTAGTTATGGTATCGTTAACCCTTTGTACAGAATCCTCGTGCCGATACGGGTAATCATCGAAACCTATGCCACGGTCTTAACCCAATGGATAAGGGTAGTGTATCCACCTCATCTAGAAAAGGGCGGTTCTAGCTGTGGGACCTGATCAGCTTCACGCCTTATAAGTGATAGGAGTTGGAATTTGGTATAAGGCTACCTCTCCTCAATGTGTTCGAGAGATAGAGCAATAGCCTTCACTCACTATGTGTTATATGTGTGATTTCTGCAACCTTACTAAATTGAACCCTTGCTAAATTACAACTTGATATATGTTTCCTTATTTAAGCTATGTATGTGCTTTATTGTTTACTCATTGAGATCATCTATCTCACCCCTTTCCTTGTGTGGTTCCAAGTGAGCAAATGTGAGGAGGCAAGGTGATGGCTCATGCATTCTACTTCACTTAGGGGATTCCTTGTCAAAGTCATTAATAATATTATGTTATGAAGTGTTGTCATTAGATGCTCCAGGAATATTTATTTTTTTTTATATTATTATTTCTTAAGCTTCCGAGTGAATTATGAATATTATTTTTCCTTATGGATTATATGTGAAGTGTCTAATTACTGTCTTTCGCAACTAAATGTTTTCATATAATGTCTTAAATGAGTTATTGTAAGAGGTTTGGTACGATCCTAGGCATGATTTGTATATGTGTAAGTGGGTTTTACGGTGTGGGTGACCTTATGTCTCCCTATGTTCTAGGACCATCATATCTCTAAAGTTGGGATGTGACATCAAGTGGTATTAAAGAGTATCTATTAGGGCATCTATGAGCAGAATTATGCCATTATCTTTATAGGCCTCTGTATAAAAAGCCATGCTTCATCGTAAATTTCCTTAGAAATTAAGTTTCTTATCAAACAATTCTTATTGTTTAACTTGCTTCAATATATTATAGGGTGTAAGAGTTTGAGTGAGTTCCTTCACCTTTGGACATTTAGATTGCTACTATAGCATTAGAGGAGGGGGCATCTGTTTCCTTAACCATCTTGTTTCATTATGTTATCTCTTATCTAGTAGATTTTTCTCATCTCTAGAATTTCATACCTCATAGCAGATCCCATTTACCTTCCTATTAAGAAGTCTTGTCCCCATTGAGTAGATACCATTTATTCGTTGTAGTAGAGTTTAATATTCACATTAACATTCCAAGTCATGCTCCCACTATAGGGAGATCTTTCCACTTCCTAGTGCTCCTCACTAGGGTGATAATTATAGCTTTAAATATAATATTCATATTTCTGCAAGTCATATTCTTCTTAAGAATTTCACATGTGATATTACATATCTCTTTATACAATTCACATCAATTCACTCTTTTCTTAACAATTTCACATTCTCTTTTTCTCTAGGTCTAATTCATTTGGGACATGTACCAATTTCAATAAAATTCTATCAATACTATTCTCCTATACTCATGTATCTTCACACTATTTAAATTATGTATCACTTGTAAACATTTACACTTCTTTTTTTACTCAACTTTAATAACATCATTGTATCCAATCGATTATATTACATCGAATAAATAATTCACTAGGACAAGTCCTAATTGCAACACTTTATTGGCTAATTTTTCTTTCCATATTCAAATATTCATCCTATTTGAGATAAATTTTTCATATCATTCACTTGTCTCTATAACTTTTCTCTATTTACCTTTCTACAATCTTATCCTCATTAATAAAGTCCTTTATCCGAATCCTTTCATTACCCTTATAATCTCTTTTACCTCATAATTTTCTATATTTGCCACTTTAAAACTTAATCCATCTCACACTTGCTTCATTAAGTTACT